>JANDJT010000179.1:1547554-1566870 GCA_024331685.1 Stegophilus panzeri | reverse complement strand
ATTATGATTTTTCTAGAGTCCTATGTGAGATCAACAATACACCCTGCAAAATCTGTCCATAAATAAATAAATAAATAGTATATTAATCAATTACTAAGTTAGCATTAAACATATAAAAAAAAAAATTAAGTGGATAAACAATCAGAAACATGTTAGGAAAAAATAGGAAAAATTACAAACTTAAAATAACTTGGTTGCATAAGTGTGCACACCCCTAAACTAACACTTTGTTGAAGCAGCTTTTGATTTTATTACACTTTTCTAGTCTACCAGCATGGCACATCTTGACTTGGCAACATTTTCCCACTGTTCCTTGCAAAAACATTCCGGATCCATCAGGTGGCATCTCCTGTGCAGAGCCTGCTTCAGGTTACCCCACAGATTTGTAGTCTGGGCTCTGGCTAGGTCATTCAAAAACATTGATCTTCTTTTGATTAAGCCGTTCCTTTGTTGCTTTGGATGTTTGCTTTGGGACGTTGTCATGCTGAAAGCATGACATGCTGTTGTCATGCTGTCAGCTTACTAGAAGATACCTGAAGGTTTTGCACGAAAATCAACTGGTATTTGAGCTATTCATGATTCCCTCCACCTTGATAAAAGCCCCAGTTCTGGCTGAAGAAAAACAGTCCTAAAGCATGTTGCTGCCACCATCATGCACCACGTCCTGTTCTTGGTGATATCACTGTGGTGCTCCATTTTCTCTATTTGTTGATGCTTTTTTACAGCACATGGGCCTCGTAGCAACTGGCATTTGTGTCTACCATTTGCCAGACACTGCTAAAATATAGAAATCATGCAACAACCAACCTGCATGATGATCTGCGGGAGAAGTTACGTGATCTCGGCTTGTTGCGGGGACCAGGCCTCCAGTCCTCGGTGTCGCCTGATGCTGGTGGCCAGGGGAACGGATATCATAAGAGATGTGTGAGGAAGCAGAAGCGTGGCAAAAGGGCAAGGGTCCATGCTAGGCTAAAAACAAACCCTAGCTGGCTGGCTCTCCCGTCCATCCTGCTCTCCAGTGTCTGCTTCCTGGACAATAAATTGGATTACATCTGACTCCAGCAGGCAACGGTGAGGGACGAATGTGCTGAGAGGGACGAACGCACTAGATCTTGTTTACACAAACATCCCCGGAGCATACTGGTTTGAACCCCGCCCACACCTTGGCTAATCTGACCACATCTCTGTTATGCTAATCCCAGCATACAGACCGCTCATCAGATGCTCCAAACCGGTTTTGAAGCAGGTGAAAACCTGGCCAACAGGAGCCATCTCTGCTCTTCAAAACTGTTTTGAACACACTGACTGGCACATGTTCAGGGAGGCTGCAACCAACAGTGACTCCACCAACTTTGAGGAATACACGGCATCAGTGACCAGCTACATCAGCAAGTGCATTGATGATGTCACTGTCTCTAAGACCATCACCACACGCTCCAACCAGAAGCCATGGATGACTGCGGAGGTGCATGCACTGCTGAGGACCCGAGACTCTGCTTTCAGGGCAGGTGACAAGAACAGCAAGAGCCAAACTGTCCTGGTCCATCAGAGATGCAAAGTGCGCACACGCCTAGAAAATCCACAGTCAGTTTATGGATAGCGGCAACACATGGCAGGGCATGACATGTGGCAGGGCATTCATACCTTCAGCAATTACAGAACATCACCACCCACCTGTGACAGTGATGCCTCCCTTCCAGATGTGCTGAACAACTTCTATGCTGGGTTTGAGGCGACAGTGAGGAAGACCACCCCTCCTACCAATGACTAAGTGCTGTGTTTAACCATGGCTGATGTGAGGAAAACTGTACGCAGAGTCAACCCACGGAAAGCTGCTGGACCAGACAACGTTCCTGGCAGAGTGTTCAAAGGATGTGCAGACCAGCTGGCGGATGTTCTCACTGACATTTTCAACATGTCCCTGAGCAGCACTGTCATTCCAACATGCTTCAAGGCCACCACCATTGTCTCCATGCCGAAGTCTTCAGTGTCCTGCCTCAACAACTACCATCCCGTTGCACTCACACCCATCATCATGAAGTGCTTCGAGAGGCTCGTCATGAGGCACATCAAGACCCTGCTGCCCCGCTCACTGGACACTCTGCAATTTGCATATCGTTCCAATTGCTCAACAGATGATGCCATCGACAACACCCTACATCTGGCCCTCACCCACCTTGCCAAAAAGGACACCTACGTTCGAATGGTGACCATAGACTTTAGTTCAGCATTCAACACAATCATTCCTCAGCGCCTGATTGGAAAGCTGAACCTACTGGGCCTGAACATCTCCCTCTACAACTGGATCCTGAACTTCCTGACTGGGAGACCTCAGTCAGTCCGGATCGGGAACAGCACCTCCAGGATCACCATACTGAGCACAGGGGTCCCCCCGGGCTATGTGCTCAGTCCACTGTTGTTCCTGCTGCTGACCCCAAACTGTGCAGCAATGCACAGTTCAAATCACATAAAGTTTGCCGATGACACTACTTTACAGAGTCTCATCAGCAAGAACGATGAATCAACATACAGAGCGGAGATGCAGCGGCTAACAGACTGGTGTACAGCCAACAACCTGTCTCTGAATTGATGTTCAACTGTCAGAGAACCTCACCTGGTCCCTCAACACCAGCTCCATAATTAAGAAAGCCCAACAGCGTCTCTACTTTCTGTGAAGGCTGAAAAAACCCCATATCCCACCCCTCATCCTCACAACATTCTACAGAGAAACTATTGAGCGCATCCTGAGCAGCTGCATCACTGCCTGGTTCAGAAATTGCACCATATCAGATCACAAGACCCTGCAGCGGATAGTGAGGACAGCTGAGAAGATCAATGGGGTCTCTCTTCCCTCCATCATAGACGTTTACACCACACGCTGCATCTGCAAAGCCGCCAGCATTGTGGATGACCCCACACACCCCTCACACAAACTCTCCACCCTCCTGCTGTCTGGCAAAAGGTACTGAAGGCTCCTCAATACTGTGGTTAGTGTGTTGTTTTAAGTAGCAGCATGGACTTGAAGGAATGTTGTTTCGTTTCATTGTGTACTGTGACTTAAAAAAAAATGACCACAAAACACAATTTTCAGTGTAGACTACACAGGGTTAATGCAAGCAAGCGGAATATCAGCTCGGTTGTGACTCTGTCCTCCTGTATATGGTTGAAATGACAATAAAAGCCACTTGACTTGACTTTATCTTGGTTTCATAGGTGTTTAGACTTTTTCTATCCACTGTAGTATATATTTCATCAAATACACTGTTCATAGCCAGATGCTGATTCTGTCTAAGCAGCAGTAATCACGACATGAAAAGTGTCTCTCTGACCTTTCAGTGTAAAACAAGCTTGTGTTGCAGTTTTTCAGTATTTAATCCACCCTGTGAGGAGGACAGAGTCACAAATACTGTGAGCTGAAAGTTCTGTTTTGTGGTAATTTTTTTGAATGTACAGTGCATTGCATAAGTATTCACACCCCTTGAAATTTCCCACATCTTAGATTAGTTTTACAACCTGGGGCAAAAAATGGGCTTCAGTGGAATTATGTGTCATGAATCTACGCAAAAAAAAGGCCCATAATCTTTGAGGAGGTGGGAGTGGGAGCATGGTGCTGGTAGCATCATGTTCAGCATTACTTTTGGCCTCTTGATTGTTTCTCTGACTAATCCCCTCTTTTATCCAGTCACTGACTTTTGGCCGATGTACTCCTCAAGACGGAGTAGCAGTTGTGCCATATTCATCCCATTTTTTTAAATAACAGATTTAAATCAGTTCAACTCTATTTAATTCATATAGCGCTTTTAACAATGGACATCGTCATGAATCAGCTGTCCAGATATCCAGATATAGATTTAAACTTATCCCTCATGAGCAAGAAAGAATGACGATGGCAAAGAAAAACTCCCTGAGATGACCATGAAGAAGGAACCTTGAGAGGAACCAGACTCAAAAGGGAACCCGTCCTCATCAGGGTGACACTGGATAGTGCGATTATGAATCATTTCTCTGTTATAACCCTTTATTATCGAGTCAAGCGTGTTAAAAGGATCTTCAGTACGAGCATCAGGGTCATTTTTGATTTCTTTACAGTTTTAGCTTTTAGTCTATAATATCCAAGTGAGGTTATCCACTGTATAATAAATGAGACTCGAGTGCAAACTGGTTTTAACAAGTGCAATCATTAAGCTGTCAAATTGAGACCATCCACAGAAATCCTTAGAGACTCCATGTGGTACCGTGTGGATTTAATACAACTCTGAGGATGTCTCGAGTTTGGGATACCAAACCCTGATTGATACCTTTCCAGTACTTTGTCCAGGACTTGTTTTGAATGTTCCTTGGTCTTCATGATGCTATTTGTTTTAGGTATGTTCTCTAATAAGCTCTGGGTTCTTCCCGGAACAGGTCTATTAATATTGAGTTCATGGGTCGACTCCATTAACCTATCACTTCTGAGCAACAACTGTTTGCATCAGAAGTTATTTAGGGGAGTGAATACCTGTGCAATAACAATTTTTATTTCTCTTTTTTTTTCTGAATACTTTTGCTAATTATATTGACTTTGCCCCATTTCAGTACTACTGTGATTTCATGAAATGAAATGCCAATAAAGTTCCAGGTTGTAAAACGACAAAATGTGGAAAAGGTCAAAGGGGTGAATACTTACGTAAGGCACTATAAATGCTTTACTAGTGCAGCCAGAATTGTTCTATAGTGGTGTCTTGACCTGACTTAACCGTGTCATCTACAGAGGATTGCAATCGTGTTATCACTAATGAATGAAGGTTAAAGTTTAATAGCCCTTAATTAAAAAGAAGACACTTAAATGCCACAGCGAGCCCACACAGTATCCGCTCTGCTGCGTTGCCCTGAAGCAGGTGGAGGTCAGGAATTCATTTGTGATTCCAAAGGATGTCTGCAGACCTGTGATGAATGATAATGGTCAGGAAATTCCATCATGACAGGATCAGAAGATTCTTTGACCATAGAGTCATTAATGCTTGCACATGCTCCACATCGTCTAGCTCATTAATACCCAGACAGTCCTTGTTTACACAGTCCATATATCATGGCTTTAACTTTACTTTGAGAAGTTTTGGAGACACAAATGATTTCTGTGATGCTTTCATTTTAACCAGCATTTAAATCCACACCAATCTCACACTTCCTGCAGTCTAATAATGATGGATATTGTGGAAGCTTTTTAATATGTACTTGCTATTGTTTTTGTCTACTGTACATCTACAACGTGTCTTCACTGAGCCTGTCTGATTAAACTGTCCATTTAAATGACATCTATAGCCAGTATAATGCTACATGAAAGATGGAGTTTAAAGAGAAATGGGCAGGATAAGAAAGTGTGTGTGTATGAGAGAGAGAGAGAGAGAGAGAGAGAGAGAGATAGATAGAAGGTTTAACAATCAGCGCTTTTGCAGCAGGTGGGAGCCAAGGCGGTGAATCCTGCTGACTGTTTCACTTCCAAACAGCTGGTCCAGGCAAAACTCACAGCGCCCATTTAACAGCGCTACGATAAATCCAACCTGACCCTGAAAAACGAATACGAAGGGGTAAAAAAAGATAGAAACAGATGGGTAAATTTGACTATTAATATCTCTGACAGACATTTCCAGGAAATAAAATTGTGCAAAACTGTGCAATAGCTTAACTGCTAGCCCTCTCCACACGATTTCTCGTTCCTTCCTTCAAGCGAGTAAATGTAAAAATCCATTAAGAAGACGACACAGCAGAGGCTTTCGCTGAGAGCCAGTGGGAGCTGAGCGAGGCAGGAACATCGCCTCTTTATTTCCCTCGCTTTTGGACACAACTGAGCTGAACTACAGAAGTATTTACTCTTAATCCTGTGGGCTTTACACTGCTGTTTCATTGGTTAGAAAGAAAATCAAGCACACACACACACACACACCGGCTATCTAATGGCTCAGTCACGTGAAAGCACGTGTACTTCTGCACTTCAGATTTCATTCTCTCTGATTAGACATTGTATAAGCTTAATTAAGCATCTAAACTCGGCGCTTATTACATAATTATTCATCTTAAAGCATGTTATTTAGTGATTATTATGAATTATTCACAACTGAAGCGAAACTAGTCATCATGTTACTGATAAATGCACAAACGCATCTGTCCTGAAGACTCCCAAATAAGTTCCAGCATTTCCTCTGAATATTACCAAGTGTTGACACTGGAGACTCCTTCCATAAATGTTAAATTAACATCGCCTATGTTTTTTTTTTTTTTTATCCATTTATGTGGAGAGTCCTCTCTAATATAACTTGAATGATGGCAGAAAGAATCATAACACAACGTTATATTAACCAAAATCTGTCACTTGACTCGGATGTTGAGTCAACACGATATCGAATTTCTTTGAGGTTTGTTAAGATATGCTAATAAGTGTTTATGTAGGTTTATGTTAGTTGCCATGAATGGATTATGAACATGTCATGGAGCCCTATGAACACAAGTCTTAAATGGTAAAGTATTATTTTGTTAAGTAATATATTGCATATATAATTATTATACTTTTCTTTTATTTTAACCCTAAACCTAACTCCAATCCCTAACCCTAACCCGGTACATCCCTAACCCCTAACCCCAGCTGAATACTACACTAAATCCAGGGGTAAATTCAGGTGGGGGTTTGAGCATGACATCCTAAGAAATTAAATTATGAATTCAAAATATGTGAAGTTCACATGACTTTAAGGGATTTCAAACAAGGCTTGTATGAATTCTGAGAACTTTGTAGTCAGGAGGCCATGTTGGTCATGTATAAATATCTCTCATACTGGTAGCCTTGCCTCTCGCTTGTCTTTCTCCATCTTGCCTTTTCCATCTCTGACCTGTGTGTTAAGCAAACATTTAAATATTTATAATGTTTATATAAATTTCATGAGGCTTTCGTCTCATCATTCCTTCAGGAAAAAAAAATGAAGGTCATTGAATTCACCTTCAGCAAGGAGTTCGTGAGAAAGAAAGTATGAATGAAGTTTATTTCTTGTTCACTTTTCAACTGCAACATTAACAGTAAAGCATGGCCAAGAACTCACTCTACTTCAGAAATAATGTTTAATTTTCAGCATCCATGTTGTCTTATGGCTTAAAGTGGATTCGTTTTCTCTTTTGTGGAAATCTACCACCAATGGTCATAAGAAAAAAAAAAAACACACGGAACAATTTGAAGAAGTGAGAAGCGAGGTTGGGGCTGATTTCCTTCCAGCCCAGACTGTAGATTCATTCAGACTAGCAGTGACAGTCATGTTTGGTGATTACACAAAGTGACATGCCCCCTAAATTCGGTGTCCATGGGGCCAGTTTATTTAGCTTTACGAAAGTGGACTACTTTCTTGATCACTGATTTTTTTCAAAATAAGCGGAAACTAGAAGTATACAGACTTCACTGCCCAATCAAATAAATTAGCCCCATTAGACACAAAATCTAGGAGGCATTTCACATGTTTTGTGCGTTCAACATAAAAGATCTGTCTCTTTAACGTGACCACTTGCTGTTCAGAAGAGACACAGTTGAAACACTTGACTTAGCATTCATGAATGGTGTTCCTGATCTGTCTTTCAGTGAGCTCACTGATGCAATAAGGCTCACGTATAATGTCTTCATAATAATAACACGGAGTAACTGATAGGTAGTAGAATATTTTAACCCTCCTATTCAATATCGGCTCTATCTTGGTCTACCCGAGTCATGGTGGATCCGGAATCTATCCCAAGAACTCTGGTTGCAAAGTTGGAATACATTCTGGATGGGACTGCAGTCTATCTCAGGGATCTGGGTATTGCACATTAAGTGGAAATGCATTAGGAATATATACAGTATATATTTATGAGTGTACATATAGACACCATGTCTTCATGTGCCTTCTGTGGTCCATTGATGTTCTGGACGTGTAAGAAATTAATCCCGTGTGTCCAATCTAAGCATTGTGTGATTTGATTTAGCAGCAGACTGTAGCACAGAGTTTTCGAACTTAACGAGCTTGTTCAGTCCAGACCACGTTTTTGTGATGACTCCATAAAGCTCCACAGTGATAAATGTGCTTGCAATAGTATTTGGCGGAACATTGCTATCAATTAGCGTGTAGTTGTGTGTAAACTAAAAATAAAATAAAATTCCTGCCAGATTTATAAAACTTGTAGTAACACAGATTTCCTTCATACCCAGTTGAGTATGTTAATAAATGCCAATGAGATGTTAATTATAGAGTATATTCATGGCACAGTTACAGTTTAGTATGGTAAGGAGGACTGGGTGTGTTTCAGAATTCCTGGGATCTCTTTTGGAAGACCATAAACTGATAACCACCTCCCTCGGTAGTCTTTGGATCTGTTGGTTGTTGTTAATATCATGGGTTTTACCTCACTTTACTTCATATGAGTGGCTACCAGCAAACACTTGTCTTTTTTGGCAGAATCAATGTGCACTTGGTCACCAACACCAGTAGGTTACTGAGTCATTTCCAGCTGTGCAGCACAGATGTGCTAGAAGAGTTTCTCACCGCTATATGCTACTCATTTCACCCACTATTTTCATCTGGCGCATCTCACGATGCCTCTCATGTGGACTTCATCTAAAATGTCCACTTTACACACAGAACAGATGGTATGACGACCTAATAAATGCCCTTGCAGTTTCCCAGGAACCATATCCAGAAAATCTGTGCATCTTCCCAGTATCCACAAATCCAAAGCACTCATGGAGAGGGTCATCCAGGATGACATTGTCCTTCCAGAACTCTGTCCTTCCTTGTCTTGGCAGCAATATCTGTAGTCTGTAGATCAGATTGCAACCACATCATGAGTTCAAGCCTGTCTGCTGCCATTCTGTCTTCTGGTCTGTTCTTTTGGAATCAACTGGATGAATACAGCAGCATTCCTATGATCAATCAAGCAGAGCTGCTCAATATTGCTACAAAACCATAGGGGAATATCGGCCAGCACTATACCGCATGCTGGAAAATAGATAGAAGTGCTTTGATCTGTGACCGGTTTGAATTTGCAGACATACAAGTTACTCATGGAACTTCTTTACCCCAAAGATTAAAGCTAGCCCTTCTCACCAAAACAGGCCTAGTTAGTTAGAGGCCAAAACAATATTTTTTCTTCATACCCAAAAAATATCACAGTTCCAACCCTAAGTCTAAAGCAGGGGTCATCAGGGAACTGAACCAAGCCCTCAAAAAAAAAAAAAAAGTACAGCTGTAGTTCGGCTTCTGTAGCAGATCTTAAATTATTCAGCTGAAGGTAACGCATCGAACCCGAGACTAGCTCATCCTCAGAAACTGCCTGATCAGGCTTGCAGTGCTTTAAATTAGGCTGCTAGTTTATTCAAATGAAACAGTAGAAAAATAAACTCCACAGAATTTGTTAAAAAATATTGCAGGCACATGCAAACAAAAATAATTAAATGACTTGGATTGAAAAAAAAACAATCCAATTTTGTTGAGACAGATTATGAACTGGAGTGATGTAGCAGAGGTCAAGGAAGTGTTTCCTTCCAGTTTATACTCCACCCACTTCAGCTTTAAATCTGAATACAGATATGGATATTTGGATGACTAAACAGATACAGATAGTGTTATACCTGTTGTGAGCGTATGTATCATGGGGATTCTGTGTGTTGTTTTGGTTTTTATGTGAGGTACAATATGTATACGTGACATTTAAATCAGTATTTTTTGCTTGTTGATTAGCAGCGATCAAAGGTGAGTTCTTGTGTTTAACGTCAGGGGTCGAGATGTTTTCGAAAAACCCATCTGAGGCTTCTACTCAAGCAAAATGTGGGAACCTGATCTTTTGTGAACTACATGTAGAGTTTTCATGTTCTCCCTGTGCTTCCACCCCATCCATGGTGTTCCCCGCCTTGTGCTCCGAGTTCCTGGGGATAGACTCCAGGCTCCACGTGACCCTGTGTAGGATAAGCGGTACAGAAAATGAATGGATGGATGGATGAAAATGCCGAACCTGGCTCTGAAGATGAAGAACTTTCCTCACATAAATATTGACGTAAGTAACCTTTGGACTTAAGTCGCTGGTTGGATATGGCCCTTTGACTTTATCGCCGTTCAGTGTGTACGTTTTCGTGACTGTTGGCTGCATGATAGTGGTTGTTAATGCATTTGACCTTAAGGATAGACAGACGGACTGATGGTTAATTTAATTTTCACAGACACACGTAGTCTAAATGTAGACAGCAACCTTCCTTCTTCTTCTTCTTCTTCTTCTGCAGTAATGAGATTGCAATCACAGGCTTCAATTACGCTGATAAGCACACTGGTCTCTCCAAATTGAAGTAGAATAGATGAGCTCTGGAAGATGCTCTCCAGGGGCACATTGTTAAATCACAGAGCATGTGAATAATTCTAAAATGGAGTTGTAATCCAAGGAAAGAGAGATGAGATGGAGGTTACAGAAAGCTTCCTCGATGAAGGACTTTTATCCGAAATGTGTATTAATGTGTATTATTACTAACATACACTGAATCATTCTTTGCTAGATGAAAGATGAGTCGTTTTCTTGAATCATTTGAATTGAAATCAACTTCACAAGAGCATTTACACAATAAATGTGTCCATGAAATGTTCATATCCTACATTTCCCGTCTGAGTTTGTGTACATTTACGTATAAGGGGATTTACTAACATCTCTGTGTAACTGTCGACGAGTTACTGTGATTTTCTATACGGATTGTGCGTTCAGGTTAAGAACACTTCTTTATTTTAATGGCACACATTTAATGAACATTTTCAAACTCTCGGTTGAAAGAAAGTGATTCCAAAACCAACAAAAAATAATAATAATTTAAACAAGACTAACTGTTCAAGGAGTTAGTGTGTGTCTCCTGAGGCACTGCAATGGCTGAGCTGCATTACTGGAAGCTCCAGCGCTTAGTCGCTGCTCCGTCACTGTCTAGTCGGCTAAACGGTGGGTTAATTGTCTATTATTATTATTATTATTATTATTATTATTATTATTATTATTATTATTTCTTTATGGATATATTTTAAAACTCAAGTTATATTTGAATTTGGCCCAAAAGATAATACTCTTGTGTCTGAATAATAATTTTTCTCACGTTGCTGGTTAACCATCTCTCTGTGCCTCTGTATGTGAGGTTTAGAGTTTTTAATGGCTGCACTCGTTTAATCATGTGTGTAACACGTCCATGAGTCAGTGTGAGTGAATGAATGTGCTGGGAGTCTGAGTGCTGCTGGGCATTGGAGTGTGATGAGAGGTGTGTAATCACTCCCCTCAGTAATTAATGAATGAAAGAGGAACAGTGGGAATAACACTGCGAGGAGGTACACACAGGCGCTGAGATTAATCTTCTAATCCTATTTCTGATTTTAATGAGTGGAGTTTCTCTCTCTCTCTCTCTCTCTCTCTCTCTCTCTCTCTCTCTCGGTCATGTTAACTGGACT
Organism: Stegophilus panzeri; assembly: GCA_024331685.1. Lineage (NCBI taxonomy): Eukaryota > Metazoa > Chordata > Actinopteri > Siluriformes > Trichomycteridae > Stegophilus > Stegophilus panzeri. The sequence continues at coordinate 1,555,414 of JANDJT010000179.1, read as the reverse complement.
GTTTATGCATAACAGGTGAAATTAAAACCGTCATTGTATTATACAGCTGTATTTCATGTCTGACCTCTGCACAATAAATTCAGTGCTCCATAACACAAATTGCAAAATAACCACATAACACACATGTGCGTTCTGTTTATCCCTTATGTGACTTCATTTAAAGGTGCATTACGCAAGTTTTGTGAGATTTAAATGAGCTTTAAAAGGAGATTTAAATGATTTTTTTTTACTCCTTGAGCCCCCCATCTTCTCGCCTATGAACACAAAGCTCTTCCCACAGATCCTACAGTGGTTCAACTAGATTTAGCATTCTTACTAGAGTTAGCATTAGCAAGGACTGTCATGACATCACTTACAAGTGCACTTACAAACATTTAACTGCCTGAAAGCCGAGTTATAGCACTATAAACATACAAAATTCAGCTCATACTGATTTAGGAGAATGCTCAGGAGTGTCTTGGCTGTCCTGTTCCTTTGCAATTAATGAGACAATTAAAGTACGTACTTGATGTATGGATGTAAATCTAGCCTTTTTTACAGCTTTATATAGACTGCATTTCCAGACTTGTCCAGGAGCAACATTGCTAATTCTGTGTCCAGTTTCATCCCCATCGCTAGTAATAAATTAGTCCATCTTGGAAAAGTGCTGCCATTGTTTATCCTGGTTTTACTGTGTTTCTCGACATATTTTGCTCACAGGTAACTCTTGCTGCACTGGGCACTTGCCGATTTCAGACTGAGATGGGAACGGAGGAAAGAGGTATTGAGGCCTATCCAAACACAATAAAGCATTCTGGACTATAAAACACTTTTCCAAGCAGGTTTGCACAGCCAGGTAATACATTTCTGCTGAGGCCATGGTTTAAATCGTTATTTTGTTTTATCATGTTCTGCCATGTTCTTATCTACTTTTCCACACCATAGTAAGAAATAAAAATATATTAGCTATTTTAAACACATTTAAATATCAAGTTTCCACTGAATTAGTAATAAGGATCTCTAATAAGACTCTTCTGAGACACCTATATGCAAAAAATGCAAAATAAAATAAAAATAGAGTTTTTCTGAAACCGCTGTTTGTGTGGGTGGGAATTTTTTTAGAAACCGAGGGGTAAAAACTATGTTTTCAAAAATATCTGTATATGTCAGGATATCATTATTTGTTTTTATTGCCATTTCTGTATTTCCATGCATCCTTTCCACCTCCACACACACACTGATTACAGTTATCAATCTCACCTCGCAAGGCAGCAGTCAGGGAAGGTCTCTTTCTCGTCTCACGTCCCAGCCTGGCTTATATTCCATTTCCATCTCTCTTATGGCCTTTTCTTCTTGTCAAAGAATTGTACCCCATCTAATTAACAAATATAATCTGAATGTAAATGTAAGCCTGAAATGTAAATCCTCGATCATTGCCTGCAATAAATCTCCTAAACAAATGCAAGGAGCTGGTCTTAGACAGACGTGGCTGTTGTAATTCGTCTTCAATTAATTCTGCTAACAATCTTAAACATAAAAAACTTTGATGTTTATAGCCAGTAAAAGTGTTAGATTTCATATTCACACTGAAACATATCCCTTCTGCATCATAAATAATAGGAGATTGGTTTTCATGGCCTGACATAAGCATCATTTTAAATATATTACGTGAGAACCCTTGATACTTGTATTTTTTTTTATTATTATTATAATTAATACCATTCTGAGAGAGAGAAAAAAACAGCATAGTTTTGTCTTTTCACAACTAATTATGTTTTAATGTGTATTCAGTAAGCCGAATAACAGTCCGTGCATTGTTATTTGGTTATTCTGTTTTTTGTATCAGTAATAGAAATTTAAACGGTAATAACTTATATCTTTAGCCATCTCTAGTTCCAGATGTGTGCTGGAGAGTCATGTTAAGCCATGTTCGGCACAAATCTCCTAATGGTCCTTGAGGAAAAGCCTTTTACTTCAGAATATTCAGTGGTGGCTTGGCGGTTAAGGCTCTGGGTTACTGATCAGAAGATCGGGGGTTCAAGCCCCAGCACTGCCAAGCTGCCACTGTTGGGCCCTTGATCAAGGCCATTAACCCTCTCTGCTCCAGGGGTGCTGTATCATGGCTGACCCTGCGCTCTGACCCCAACTTCCTAACATGCTGGGATATGCGAAGAAAAGAATTTCACTGTGCTGTAATGTGTATGTGACCAGCAAAGACTCATTATCATTATTATTCTTCCAAAGCCATACCTAAAGCTAGCTAAGAGTCATGGGCGTATTGTCTGGACTTCACCTAATGATTTATGACAGATTTCAGAAGAAAAAAAAAAAGTTTACTTCACATTTCGAGTTACAAAGAAGAAACACTTTTAGTATCTGCTATTTCTGTCAGTAAAAACAAAGCTTTTTAGTTCCTCATGCTTGGATTTTAAAACCGTATTCAAATAACTATTCATGTTTTATTTTTATTTTACTGTTTTTTTTTTTCTTCTCAATCAAATTAGAAGCGAAATTTTGCACTGGAAAAACTCCATATAATTGTGTACCGTTTATGTAAGTCACAGTCCCTGTGAATGAGCTGTTACTGTAGAAACAATAGCATGTTAGAACGAGCGCATTAATATAAAACAGCTGCACTACTGTCAGAGCTGCTGTTATAGAAAATCAATCAACACCTCCTGGCCAATCACAATCCAGAACTCAACAGTGCTGTAGGATGTGATCAGTCTGGAATGACACGCTAATGTGATTACAGATAAACAGACTAATCTAGTTACTTTATCAACTTTACTGAAAATTACAGTTGTACTTGTAAAGTCCTCTGAAGCTCTGAGCGTGTCTGTGTTCCTCGCCTCATGGCTGGATGCGTTTCCTCAGGAGGTAATTGCTCATCTCTTAGCAACTCTAAGGTTTGGTCCACTCACATTCGGGTTCCTCATCAGGCTGAGTAAATACTCCATGGTGGGACGGCGTGAAGAGGAGAGAACAAGGTTAGAGAGAACTAATCAAACTTCCTGGAATTGGTCGGCTCTGGGTGAAGAACACTTTATTCTTCTACCTTCTCTATTCCTCTGTACCTGCTCTTCTTTCTCTTGCTGCCCTGTTACTAATCTCTTCAAAGGTATCTTTAACAGTGTGTATAAGCATGATAATGCATACATCACACCACAGCGCAATAAAAACAAACTGTGAGACAGCTGTTTATATTGTTCTGGCACATTAGAAAGTATAGAAAGCTAATATTGTAGCTAACATCAGATAATGTTAGCTTGAAATATTGCTGAAATTAATTCAACAAAAATGGCTTCCACTTCCACTCATTATTCAGCAACGAATAGAATAGCACTTGATCCAGCACGTCTTATTATTTTATATTTTATTTATATCTTACTCTGACAGTTGCGTGTACACAATTAATAAAGCTACAAGGTACTAAACAGAGTTCACGAAATCGTAATGTGTGTGCGGAATGTTGGTGATTTTATCATGCTTTTAATTCTTGATTTGTCAAAGTAACAAAATGATGCCAGTGTTTATGTTAATTTGATGCACTTGATCCTTGTTCATTGTTCATTAGTCATTTAAACAACGTGTCTAATGTCTTAGGAAAGTTATGAATATACAATAATAATAATTCCTTAGATTTATATAGCACTTTTCTAGGCACTCAAAGCGCTTTACATAGTATGGGGGAGGGGGAGGGGCGGGAATTTCCTCAACCACCACCAGTGTGTAGCATCCACCTGGATGATGCGACGGCAGCCATAATGCACCAGAACTCCCACCACACACCAGATATTAGTGGAGAGGAGAGTGATGAAGCCAATGCAGAGATGGAGATTATTAGGGGGTCATGATAGAGAAGGGCCAATATGGGAATTTCGGCAGGACACCAGGGGTATACCCCTACTCTTTACCATAAGTGTCCTGGGATTTTTAATGACCACAGAGAGTCAGGACTTCGGTTTTACGTCTCATCCGAAAGACGTTATCTATAGATCATTATAGATAAAAAGGCAAACAGAAAACCTCATTAAGTTCAGTAGAAGTACGTGGGGCTGATGAGCTCGGTATGTTGCTGCTGTTGCTGAAAGCCGTGGGTTCCAGTTGACAGGGAAAAAAACAACTCTGGCTTGCTTCATTGCATTTGACAGCATCCTGTCCTGCCCCTCACCGAGTCCCATCAAATCCTCCTCATCCCTAAAGTTAGAAAAGGAAGTAAACACATAGTTTCATCCACCGAACAGACATTGAGGAGCACCAGGGAGATGGGGAAAAGAACTTAAACATACAATCTGGTGCGTAGGTTTCTACAGCTCAGAGGGGAACGTCATTAGAGTCGCCTGTCTCTTCCAGGAAGACGATGCTCCAGGTGACAGAGGTGCGTCTTCACTCCTGCACTGCTGCAAATGGCACAATTAGTGCCGTTTTATGACAAACCAATGCCTAGAGTAGCAGTTATTTAGAGGGACAGAACCACTGCTGAGCCGTAGACTGCCGTAAACCTTTCTCTAACAGCAGATCAAATGCTTATTAGGTTCTAATACATTATCGTTTCTATAGTAACAGCTCATTCTCAGGGATTTTTCTCAAGGAAAGACGCTTCACATAAACGTATGTAACCATTGACATGGTGAAGTTTTCCGTAAGGACACTTTTATTTAAAAATTTATGGAAGGAGTCTCCAGTGTCAGTAAGTCTTCAGGACAGAGGAATTTATGCTTGGTGGTTTCTCAGTAACATGACGAGCTGCTCAAAGAGAGGATGGTGACGGAATGACTTTATCGCTGCTATAAAGTATAATGTAAGTGAGAACAGGAACTCACTTGTTTCACAGATGTTCCACATCTTTAAATGTAAGTATAAATCGATCAATTGTTTATTATAAATTGAATTGCAGTGGTATAAGAGGAAAAAAATATTTGAGCTGTACAAAATAATCAACTTCAGGGTGGTAGCTCTGCTTCATCACACCAACCTATTATTTTCCTATAATAACATCCTGAAGTGTTTTATACCTCAAAGGAAATTTTTTACTCATGAACGCAAAACTTTTGGAAAATTAAGTATGAGCTCCAACTTCAACCCAGTTCAACCCAGATAAACCAGTGTGCCATGATGGATAAATGGCACTGCAATCGTGTAATCATCCATGAGGTCTTGAACTGAAGTTATTGTAAAACATCAATGAAGGTACCATCGTTGTTCTCATTAATGTAAAGAAACGTCAGGATCGAACAGAAAGCTATGTCTGAGCAGAATATTTGACTTGTGGAAGAAGCACTGACAGTTTTAATCATAAAATGAAAAACAACAGAAAGTGGGTGTCTCCAGGGTGAAGGACCCAATTTGTTTCCCTAAGAAGCTCATTTGTTACTTAACCACGCAATTTATGACATGCATTTCCCGAGCAATAAATCTCACAAAGCACCATAAAAGCTGCTGGCTGTCGGCGTAAACGTAAGCCGTGATGAATTGCACATAATGTGTGTGTGTTGTTTTACAGAATAAATATTTCTCCAAATATAGCAGAACGTTTCTGTGGCAGGAAAAAAAAAACTTAAATGGTCCTTTTTAAGAGCAGAGACTTTGAACGTTTTCGGAGAAGATACCACGTATACAGTATTTGGATTATTCTCTTTAGAAAGATATACAATGCTAGGCATAGGAGGGCCAAAACATCAACAACAAGGTGGTGTGATGAAGCACTTACTGTTACCACAGCAACGTCAAGTATTTTCTCTAATAGCAAGTCCATATAACAAGTGTTTCTCAATGATTACTTTTTTTGATTAATCAAAGAATGACATATCAATTTAGAGTTACAGTTAATGTTGTAGAATGTTATAAACAGTCATTCCTTCACCAGCTTCTCTTCTTTCTCTCTCTTGAACAACAAAAACAAATTGCAGACAATCTGCAAAGCGTAAACTCTTCTGTCCGGAAGATGTCGGAAAACTTAAAGATACAGCTTTACCTCGAACTGTTACAAAGCTCTGACACTGGAGACTCCTTCCATACATGTTACATAAACATCTCCTTAGAATAAGAAAGACAGTTCAGTGCAACAGACTGATTACACAGTTATAGAAGGGGTGCATTTATTTATAATCGCACTATCCGTTGTCACCCAGATGAGGACGGGTTTCCTTTGAGTCTGGTTCCTCTCAAGGTTTCTTCCTCATATCGTCTCAGGGAGTTTTTCCTCACCACCGTCGGCTCTGGCTGCTCATTACGGATAAATTGATCAGTTTAAAATTTAAATCTGAAATTTGTATGTTTCTGTAAAGCTGCTTTGTGAGAATGTCCGTTGTTTAAAGCGCTATACAAATAAAACCGAATTGCACTGAATTGAATTTATTATATGTTAGCTTAAATGCTAATTCAATTCATATGAAGCATCTGCTTTTGAACCAAATCATTGTGTTGGCGTCTTTCAGCGGAATCGGAATGAAGTCTTATGAAGAAATGTGATTTTGCTGGAACTTGTAATATCTAAGAAGAAGGAAGGAAATCCGAGTCTTTCCATGCTGGGGATGTGTGAATCTGGGGTTTAATCAGAGTAAACAGTGTTGTGAAACCATGGCATACGATGTGTAGAGACGGCTATGGAGAAAATCTGCTAAATAATATCGAGCCATTTTGAAAAAGATGCATAGAGCTCATCATCAGACTTTATAATTCTTATATTTCCTTCATAGCACCGAGCCTTTTAATAAATACAGTGCTCACTATCTGAGTCTTAGCATTCCCAAAGCTATTCTTCTCCAAACATTACCACCCATTCAGAGTCTTAAGGGCCACCATGAAATTAAATCAAGTTGAGTGAAGATAAGAAGGAGAAGCCCTTAAGATTTTTCAGCTTGCTCCTGCTGACCGGTCCACTACACAATAAGAAGCCATCAAACCGAGCCAGGTCATGGGATGCATTATTCATGAGAGAGAGCTTTAAGTGCCTTTGAGACTTTTCTTCACATCGACTCTGCCCATTAGCTATAGCAGTGATTGAATCTGTGTTGGCTAATGTGAATCATTTTCTCTCAGTGCGGGATCACCATCCCTCGCTCTGCCTAGTCACAGTTTTTCCACATTACTCTCCTACTGCTTAAAGGCCAGTTTTCGGCTTTAGTTTGTCCTCCAGCAGACTGAAACTGGATTTTCTGATAACTTCATTTGCCATCACTTACAGTAGCTGGTTCAATTTGCTATGTATGTGTATATATATATATATATATATATATATATATATGTATGTATTGAGAGCTGTCATGAAGGAAACACTGTCATGTGATGTGATGGTGAGCATTGACTTCTGGATTTATCCTGCTTCATAATGGACTGGTCATGATCAGGTTAAAGGGGGGTTTAAGAGGTGGGGGAAGGCTAGTTATTCTATTAATAGCTGCAATGTTTGAAAAGTTCAGCCCAATTTGTATTATATGATGTTCTCAACATTAATATTATTGAAATTATGAATTAAAAAACGAATACTGACTGTAGGTATATATATATATATATATATATATATAAGATTGCAAGTTGAAGTTCTGGAAGTGGAAAAGCAAGATGGATTGAAAATCGAGAGGTTGAGAGGAATTAAAATTATAAACATTCCTCCCACCTCCAAGAACTATGCCTATAGGTGGATTGGCAATGCTAAATTGAATGTGAATATGTGTGTGTGTGTGTGTGGGTGTGTGTGTGTGTGTGTGTGTGTGTGGTGCTGTGTGATAAACTGGCATCCCATCCCAGTGTTCCCAAGATAGGCTCCAGATCCAGGCCAAAAGTCATCACACCCATAGTAAGTAAGTAAGTAAGTAAGTAAGTAAGTAAGTAAGTAAATTTTATTTATATAGCACGTTTCACACAGCAAAGCTGACC
>JANDJT010000179.1:1532623-1544483 GCA_024331685.1 Stegophilus panzeri | reverse complement strand
GACTAGGTGGAGAGATTATATCTCCACACTGGCCTGGGAATGCCTCGGGATCCCCCAGTCAGAGCTGGTTAATGTGGTTCGGGAAAGTGAAGTTTGGGGTTCCCTGCTGGAGCTGCTGCCCCCGCGACCCGATAATGGATAAGCGGTTGAGGATGGATGGATGGACAAGCCAGTATTGGAAATTAAAGGAACTATTTATTATGAATTATTTATACAAAATCTCTTTTAACAAAAAGATCAAATCCCCTAATTGACCTTCTTTTTTAGAAAGATATACAACCCCAATTCCGAAAAAGTTGGGGCAGTATGGAAAATGCTAATAGAAACAAAGAGGAGTGATTTGTAAATGTACTTTGACTAGTATTTAAAGAAAAATGTATAAAGACAATGTATTTGATGTTTTATGTAATCAACTGCATAGTTTTTTTTTTTAATATAAGTGTTTATTTTGAAATTGATGCATGCAACACGTTCCAAAAAAGTTGGGACAGGGGCAGTTTATGACTAATAGTGATGTGAGAAGTTGAAATAAGAAGGTGATGTGAAACAGGTGAGGCAAACGTCTAATCATTTAAGGAGCATCCAAAAAAGGCCTAGTCCTTCAAGAGCGAGGACGGGTCGAGGCTCGCCGATCGTGTTTTGTGGTCCAACGAGTCGACATTTTAAATAGTTTTTAGACAAAACAGCCGTCTTGTTCTCCGGGCCAAAGAGGAAAAGGACCATCTGAGATGTTATCAGCATCAGGTCCAAAAGCCAGCATCTGTCATGGTATGGGGGCGTGTTAGTGCCCCTGGTATGGGGGCATGTCAGTGCCCATGGTATGTGGGTATGTCAGTGCACATGGTATGTGGGTATGTCAGTGCACATGGTATGTGGGAGTGTCAGTGCACGTGGTATGTGGGCATGTCAGTGCCCATGTTATGTGGGAGTGTCAGTGCACGTGGTATGTGGGCATGTCAGTGCCCATGTTATGTGGGAGTGTCAGTGCACGTGGTATGTGGGCATGTCAGTGCCCATGGTATGTGGGAGTGTCAGTGCACGTGGTATGTGGGCGTGTCAGTGTCCATGGTATGGGGGCGTGTCAGTGTCCATGGTATGGGTAACTTGCACAACTGTGAGGGCAGCATTAATGCAGAAAGATGTGTACACATTTTGGAGCAACATATGCTTCCATCTAGAGCAGGACAACGCCGGACCACATTCTGCCCGAATTACAAGCGCATGGTTGTGTAAGCAGAGAGTGCGGGTGCTAGCATGGCCTGCTGCAGTCCTAACCCGTCTCCCATTGAGAACGTGTGGCGCATTATGTAGCGCAAAATAAGGCAACAAAAACCTCGTACAGTCGCGCAGCTGAAGAAACGCATAACGGATGAACGGAGAAAATTCCTCTCGCTAAATTTAACCATCTGGTGTCTTCACTCAGCGTCCAAACGCCTAATAAGTGTTATTAAAAGAAAAGGTGATGTTACACAGCGGTAAACAGTCGACTGTCCCAACTTTTTTGGAGTGTGTTGCAGTCATCAGATTTGAAATGAGTGTATATTTTCAAAAATAAATTACATTCACAAAGTAAAACATCAAATAATGTGTTTTTGATATAGTACAGCGTGAACTGAATTTTCAAACGACTCTTTTTGGGGTTTGTTTGGGTTTTTTTTTGTATTTTTTGTATTTTGTAAGAAGGACTTTAACATAAAATCTCTTACACTGTCAGTATTTATCACGTTGTTGTAATCAGCTGAATTAGGGAGTGGCTGTGAGGTAAAATGGCACATTGAGGCAAAAAAAACAACAACCTCTAACTAGTGTGGCAGGAACAGTATTAAATCTTCACTACACACACTTAGATTGTTGATGTATGTTATTACAAGTTAAAATTTCCATTAAAGTTTTTTTTTTTTTTTAAACATCAATTCTCACTTGAACAGCTGGACTGAAGATGGAGGATACACACTGGTACATCATCTCATCAAGATAAAGCACATCACAAACACACAAGCTTAAAGTGTCACTCTCCACAGCTCTGCTATTACCAGCTAACGACCAGCATCAGCAGGATTTATTGCCTTAATGGCACTTTGTACTACACATCATTAGCTCATCACGCCACGGACCACGTTACGCAATTACGCCATCGAGATGCGGTGACATCCATTTGTTTGCTTTTGCAATTTAATGAATTTACAGAGATGCTGAACCCGTCAGAATGAAGGAATATTACTTTCCAAACGTCATTATGATGGAAAGATTTGTTTGGCAATAATCATTAATCCAACAATAGTCGACTTTAACAGGATGAAATCACATAGCTGCTTTAGGACATAAATAACGATCATAAATAAAATAGAAAGAAAAGATTCTCCAAAATCAAAATCAGAAATAAAAACTTGTAGAAACATAGAAATTATCTCTAATACTTCATTAATTAAAGACTGTTATAGCTCTACACTTTTGTATTCTGGATTGTGATTGGTCAGAAAGTGTTGATTAATTTTCTAGAACAGCAGCTCTGACAGTAGCGCAGGTTAATATTAATGCTTCCTTCTAATACGTTATCGTTTCTATAGTAACAGCTCACTCAATTATTGATCTGATGTTTATGTAACATGTATGAAAGGAGTCTCCAGTGTCAGCGCTTTATAACAGTCAGCAGTCAAGCTGTAACGAAGTTTTACGACATTTTCAGGACAGAGTACGTTGTTGTTTTTTTTTCTGTAACATGACAAGCTGGGGGGGTTTTTTTGTCTTATTAATTTTACAATAGAGTTAAAAAAAAAAAAAAAATGCTGTTAAAGGGCAATGACTGTTTATAGCTGCTACAACATGAGTGAGATGTGGACGTTCCATAATAATTAATGTTTAATAATTAATGTAACGATAAATGCATAAAAAAGGTGTTGTTTTTTTTTAAGTTTACGCTAATATAATTAATATATATATATTAACTGAGAGAGAGAGAGAGAGAGAGAGAGAGAGAGAGAAAAGAGAGGCTGGTGAAATGTTTATAACGTAAGTGAGAACAAAAACTAACTTGTTTCACCGACGTTCCACAACATTAAACGTAACTATAAATGAATGACAAGTACGTGTTTTTTAATAAACAATAACTACTCATAGTTGGCAAAATTGCTGTGATCTTAGCGGAATAAAACACTCCAGGACATGCTGTTACAGGAAAATAATCAACTTTAGTGTGGTAACAGTAACTCTTCTTCATCACACCACCCTGCCACTCATTATTTTCCGATAACAGCATGTTTTATTCCTTACTTAGCAATATTTTGTTAATATTTTAGTAATTAGTATTTTTTATTATCTCTAATAATATTGCTAATATGCCCATACTATAATATAGTATCCTTCTGCTGAATAAAATAAAAGCAAAGACCAAATCCGGAGCATGTTGGAATATTCCTCATTAACAGAATTGGATCAGAATTGATCATGTACGTGACTCTTCCACATTCGACTGCGTCATAATTATGCTGTAAAATTGACAATTGTGCCTCATGACCCTGTGAAAGAGTATATTTAATTAAGTGTGCGCTGACCAGATAATGGAGACGGCATTGAAGCAAAGAGACAGCATTAGCAACAATTCAATAAGAAACAACAGGGAATCTATAGTCCCTCACATATCCTTTGAAAACGGCTAATTAAAGGTGAAGCCTTGAACACACAGGCCCGCTCTTTCACTCTTCCTGCTTGAACCACCCAGAGAAAGAAAGTAAATTCAATTATCACACTTAGTAATGTGCTTTACCATTTCCTGAAATGTGTCTCTTCTTATTCATTTCTGGATTGAAAGTCTTAGACCCACCTGCTGTGTATCCATCATTAAAACCTGGCAGACATCCAGTTAAAAGTGCATTTATATTGCACACTTTCATAATTTTCCCTTCTTTTTTTTTTCTTTTCTTTTCTTTTTTTTTCAATCAGGGTGTCGACAAGCGACTGAGAAAAAATACCTCATTGTTTTGGCCCTCGTGTTCCTAACTTATCAACGTCACTGGATACAAGTGACTGAAAGTTGAAGATATTAAAATATTCATGCTTAAAAAAAATCCACTACTTGGAAACAAGATCCTCTGTGTAGCTCTGCATATACAAAAAAAAAAACAAAAAAAACAACAACAACAACAACAACAACAACAACAAAAAATTATACAATTATCCACACTGTAAGTTCATTTAACTCAAAACATTTTAGGAAACTAATTACCTGAAAATTTTTAAGTTGATAAATCAATTTCTTTAAGCCAAATACACTTAAATATAACAAAAATTAATTTGAAATTACAAAGTTTTAGTTAAATTTTTGTTATATTTAAGTGTATTTGGCTTAAAGAAATTGATTTATCAACTTTTGAGGTAATTAGTTCCCTCAATTTTTTTGAGTTAAACGACCTTATCTGGTTTTACAGTGCGGTATTTCCTTCCTCCTTCACCGAAATGAGAAACTGTTGACTACGGCAACAAAACGTTTCTTTTATTTCCTTTTTTTTATATTCACTTAATATCCCTCATTTAAATACTTCAACGATGATCATCAGAACAGCTTTAGCATATTAAACATTATTATTAATTACAGTATGAACAACTACACTCACTACATCTCAATCCAGTAGAACATCTACGGGAGATTTTGGAGTATCATGGTCAGACGGCGTTCTGCACCACCATCAGTGGAGATGTTCTGGTTCTCGTGTGTTGAACTTCCACAACAGAATAATGTTTCAGCCTGATGCAGGGTATAAAACGGTCAATCTAGATACAGGATCTTCACCGCAGATGAACTTTATTTCCAGAAGTTCTTCAGATGGAGAAGTACGAGAGTTCTCTTCAGACTCCCTTCCTGTGACTGCATCAATACGTACCTACAGTAACAAATTCACACAGGTGCTTAAATAAAACTCAGGTCCTTTCACGATAACGTTCAGAAAGACTCGTGTACATTGTTTTTTCCTGTCATTTTGTCGCTCGTCTGTATATTTTTGAAACTGAAATCAATCCTTCACACTGTTTTGCGATTCGATTCTTTAACATCATGATCTCCTCTTCAGAGCGACACGCTTCCCTGCTCTCTCCCAGTGTAACCTTCATAATCACATACACAACATCTGCTAGCACTTCATTTTGGTCAATTTAAATAAACGCCTCTCGTTATTTTGCTGTATGTGTGTGTGGGAGCTACTCGTCTCTGAGCGTATACAGTATATACCGTGTTTGTATACTTTACTTTCTTCAAGGTCATTTGACCTCCAGTGGACGGATTCCACAGACGAACTTACGACGATGCTTCGAAATATTAAAGCTGGTGTTTCGTTGGCAATTAAACAGAATCTTGTGCATTATACTTTCATTTTCATTTAACCTGTCAAACAAAGACATTAGACGCCACAACCCCGGTTCTCACCCTTAATCAGTGGAACCTCACTAAAGGGTTCTCTTTAGTTGCTACACTACAATAGCTTGATGCATTATTTATATTGTACATCAGTTTTAAAATATTCAATTCAGTTCAATTTTATCCGTATTACGCTTTTAGCAATGGACACTGTCACAAAGCAGCTGGAGAGAAATACAGTCAGGTCCAGAAGTATTTGGACAGCGATAGAATTTTGGTGATGTTGCGTCTGTACGCCATCGCGGTGGATTTGAAATGAAGCCGTCAAGACGCAATCGAAGTGCCGACTTTTGAGCTTTAATTCGAGGGGTTTCACAAATATATCGCATTGGCCGTTTAGGAATTATAGCCGTTTTATTTTTCACGTCTTAACTGTAACACGTTCTCACGAGTGCAATTTGTACGAGCCGATTCATCTGAAAAATTAGGAAGAAAGCAAAGAGGTGGACTTTGTGGTTTCATTATGATGTTACGATTGATAAGAAATCCACCAAAACTGGATGGAGTCTACAAAGCACTTCTGCACACTGGTCGAGATAAAGAGATCTGCCAAATGCTATAAATATAAATATAAATTATTACAATTTCCACGTATTCATGAAATCAGGTTGAAAATGGATGGGATAATGCACAATGTCTGGTTAAACCGGTGCTCCGATTCCCTAATGAGATTTATTTGGCTCTCCCTAATGCATCCTGAAGTCGCTCTTGAATGAATGAGCTACCTGTAACGTTCCCATTATCCCATTATCCCATTATCCCGACCCGGAGCACTTTAATTGCTTTGACCTGCTGCTGCTATAGATCTTTCTCTTTAAAAGCTCTGAGCAACCTTGATTAAGTAAAAGGACCTTTGCTGTCATGTTTCATAGTGACACATCTGACAGAATTCTCAGGCTAATAGCTATCATATATCATTATAGGTGTAGCATAAAAATATGGACATACGGTGCCTTGCATAAGTATTAACCCCTTTTGAACTTTTATAGCATTTTATAGTTTTCACAACCTCCAACTGAAATGGACTTCATTAGGATGATATGTTAGGAAGCTACACAAAATAACTCAAAACAATAAAGTGTGTCGATATAGTCTGTAAAAATGACTTATAAATACACAATGTAAAAGCTGTAATTGCATAAGTATTTGCCCCTTGCTGTGAAAGTCCTAAATTAGTTCAGGTGCAGAGAGTTGTCATCAGAAGTGAAATAATTATGTGTATATAAAATGGTGTATATAAAAAGTATGGTGTGTTATTGACTATTTTCCAAGAACAAGAGACATTGCTACAATAACAACTGACTTAAGGCATTGTTTTTGTAGAAGAACTATAAAATCATTCCCCCATTAACTGTAACATCCATTAATGCATTCTGTATGAATAATTGAAGTAAAATGAATCTCCGTTCGCCTCACACCTCCAGGGTCGGGGGTTCGATTCCCACCGTGGCCCTGTGTGTGCGGAGTTTGCATGTTCTCCCCGTGCTGCGGGGGTTTCCTCCAGGTACTCTGGTTTCCTCCCCCAGTCCAAAGACATGCCTGGTAGGCTGATTGGCGTGTCCAAAGTGTCTGTAGTGTATAAATGGGTGTGAATGTGTGTGTGATTGTGTGCCCTGCAATGGATTGGCACCCTGTCCAGGGTGTGCACTGCCTTGTGCCCAGTGCTTCCTGGGATAGGTTTCCCTATCGGAACGGTTTCCCCGTGACCCTGAAAAGGATTAAGCAGTATAGAAGATGGATGGATGAATCTCCATTTAAAATAGTAAAACACACTTGTTCGCATATTTAACTCACCTTCCAAAGAAGATAAATCCAGCTGAACATTTTTTTCCCCAATTCATGGCTTTATCTAATTACTCATAGAAACTAGATCAGATATCAATTGTTTTATTTAAGCATTTCCCCATCCTATACCAAAACATCTTAAACAAAACAGGTGAGCTGCTCAGCTTTCTCAGCACTCATACTGTCCACCTGAACACCAAAATAACTCAAGAAAAAGTGTTCAGAATTAAAGCCGAACATCCAACAGCATTTAGATGAACCACAGAGACAGATGTGTGATGCATATTCATTATCCTAATCTCATTAAATCAACAAAAATCTGCCTTCGAGTAATGAACTGCGATCTTCTACCTAATCAAGCAGTTTATCTCCTATCTAAATAAACACGGTTTACATTTTAAGCAGTTCTCATGAAATTAAAATGGACCTGCTTTCATGTCATATGTGTATAGTACACTCCTAACAGTGCTAATTACTGTTGCTTCTTAATGTCTAACACCTGATCTTCATCTCTACGTTATGTAGTTTAATATAGTTTCTATCATCAGTA
The DNA here is from genome assembly GCA_024331685.1 of Stegophilus panzeri. Lineage (NCBI taxonomy): Eukaryota > Metazoa > Chordata > Actinopteri > Siluriformes > Trichomycteridae > Stegophilus > Stegophilus panzeri. The sequence goes on along the minus strand of JANDJT010000179.1, from coordinate 1,536,741 downwards.
CCGGTGTTGAAGCTGGGCTGCGAAATAGACTTTGTGAACTATTACGTATACTTTACGAGGGAGTCAAACTCAAATTCTGCGTGGTATTATCACCAATATTATCACCAATATTATCACCATTATCAATTAACACCAACAGCCAACTCTGAAAGTAGAACAGGACGTTTGTAGGAAAAAGTAAAGCTAACAGGAAATGTAACTCAAATGTATTCAAATCAGGTCGAGGTCATCATTTTGTATGCTGATTTTTAGTAGCTGTTTTCCAAATATATATAATATATCATATATAAAATATAAGTATATAATATTGAGATTAGCACGTTTATTTGTATTTGTGTTAGCACGTTTACCTCGCATCTCCAGGATTGTGGGTTCGAATCCCACCTCCGCCCTGTGTGCACGGAGCTTGCATGTTCTCCCGTGCTTTAGGGGTTTCCTCTGAGAATTCCGGTTTCCACGCCAGTCCAAAGACATGCGTTGTAGGCTGATTGGCATTTCCAAATTGTCCATGGTGTGTCAATGTGTCATGGTGCGACTGTGCCCTGCGATGGGTTGGCCCCCATCCGGTGTGTCCCCCAGCTATCTCTGGGATAGGCTCCAGGCTCCCGTGACCCTGTGTAGGATAAGCGGGATGGAAAATGTATGAATGGATGGATGGATTTGTTGCTTCTGATTACGCTAAATTGCATGAATGAGTGTGTGATGGGTCAGTGATGGAATGGTGTCCCATCCAGGTTGTATTCATGCCTCACACCCAGCATTCCCAGGATAGGCTCCAGATCCACCGCAGCCCTGACCTGGATAAAGAAAGCGCTGATTGTTGATTAATGAATGAATAATACTTACTAATGTGATATGACTGAGAGGAGAGTTGTGGAGTTATTATACCAGCCTTGGTCTTGTCTCAGATCTGACTGAGTGGGATGATGAGCAAGATGACAGATTTGACACTCTCTGGGTTTTACACTCAAAACCGTGCTTCATTTACAATGCCGTCTCTGACACTGTTTCAATTACTTCAGCCACTTATAGCTGTCACAGCATGGGCAGCCTGACTGGACTAACAAGCACACACTGACACAATGAATAACCGTCAGTGGATTACATGAAGCTCGAATGGTGACTCAGATCTCGTTCGGGAATTTATTCGTTGCTAAAATGGGCATTGTGGGTGATTTGATTCTTATTTGATTTGATTTTTATGTAGTGCTAATATGCCATTATGTGCTTTTTGCTGAACTCAGTATTAGCTGAAGTCAGTATCATTAACTGAATCAGACAGGAAAATGTAAGCTCATAGGAAAATTATTGTATGACCATGAATCATTAACGCTTAGTAAAAGAAAGGATTCTTTAGGAGTTCACTGGGATTCTTACCTTACGAAAAAGTGGATGGTTCAACATGGATACCCATGGATAAAATTCCACCCTTTCTTCAATGGAACTGAACTGCTGCCGTGATCGTAAAGACCATAACGCTCAATTGTGGAAGGAGTAGCGAATTTTAATCGCACCAGAAGACCCGGGATTCCCTCTTGAGTCTGGTTCCTCTTGAGGTTCCTTGTCCTCTAGATTGCTGATTAGGGATCTAAAATTCCACCAGGATTTCTGTAAAGCTTCTTTGTGACTATATCTGTTGTTAAACGTGCTATACAAATAAAGCTGTATTTAAAAATGGCTTCCCTTGGAACCCTTTGTGATTAGGAAACACTCGGATGTAGAGTTCTACAAAGATGGACTTAAGTGTGTTTCTAAGAGTGTATCCAAACAGCATCTGATGAAAAGGAGATGTAATAGCCCTTAAAAGGAAAAACAATCAAATTCACTTGCTAACTCATCGTTTCAACCTTTAAAATAAATGCAAATAAATGACATTTAATTTGAGAAATCCATTCAGAGCCTCTTCCATTTATATATATATATATAAAAAAAAAAACAATAAAAAAAAAAATCAATCTTAATGCGAAAGCCTGAAGAATTTCACAAATGTTTAAGGGGGCCAATTATTCCAACCCTGCCCTGAGGTGACTTTATAATGTGTCCAGTGTAGACATTATCTCCTGTCAGTGTATGACGTTAGTAAACAGTCACCAGCATCCTCGCTGCATCCCGCTTGCAACAGGATGGGAAGATGTCTGGAGAAATGTGCAGAAATCGTATTTAAATGGAATTTTATGGACAGCCTGGTTTCAGTAGCATGGCATAAAGCTTGCACACTAATAGCAAGGGATTAGTTTGCAGCAGGTTTAGGGCCGTAATAAGCACTGAGGAAAGTGATAAAGCATGTGGGCGGCTAGCAAACTGTTAATAATGCTAAGGTAAAGAACCCAATGCACTGGTGTGTGTTTATGTAATCATATACAAAGGATTAAATATATATATATTTTTTTAAAAAGTGCAGATTGTGTGACACATTTAAGACAAAAGCAATGTTCAGTAGAAGTTGGATATCAACATTCACAAACAACAACAGCTGGAGCTGATATCCCCCACAACACCCCCCTCCCCTGCCCCTCTGGGGCATGGAGAACGCCTTGATATGAATTACTATGCTTCAGAGTTCATCACCACTAATTACCATGCAAATACCTGATTATTTATTCACACTATTAATATTTAGTTAAACCTTTTTCACTGAAGCGCAAATTGTATCCTTATGGGAGCAGCTGTTGGGAATAATGAGATTATAAAGTACAGCCTACTGTATACATACTCGATTAAAGTCGTTCTCATTGCCAGATCAGTTTTACACAATAATAATAATAATAATAATAATAATAATAATAATAATAATACTCAAAAAGGTGATAACGTTTCTTCTACTGCAGACAGATCCAAAAACGTAAGGCAAAAAAAAGGTAAAAGTAAAAGTGATTTCTTGAGTTTGTCTGTAAAAAAAAGAATGTAATTTACGTTGATTACTCTGCATGCAATATACCGAACTGTGTTTCTTAACTCATGAGTGCTAATCCAACTTCAGACATTTTTTTTTTCAGTAGTACAGATATTCAGTAGCTTTTATGTAGATACTGAAGATAGTATCTTCATTTTAAAACCATTTCAGTTTTTTAACTATATGTGGAAAGTTACAAAACAGAACACTATGGAGGAGGAAACAAATATGATGTTTTATTTATTTTAACGTTTGTTATATTTTAATAATTAAAAAAAAAAAAAAGATTTATATGCCTGTAACACACCGGAGCATTAAACGATCGCTGTCTCTAATAATAATAATAATAATAATAATAATAATAATAATAACAACACCTGATACTAATATATTACTTCAACAAAAAGATTCTCTCCTTTTTGCTTTTTTTTCGGTAAATATGAAACACAAAATGAATACAATTAATAGAACCTTTTTTGGGGGTTGATCATTTTTAAAAGACGATATATTAATCAATTATACGTATGTGTCAAAAGTCCATTAATCGACTTTCTGTCCAGCTGCACAGTGCCTTCTCAATCTTCTTAATCTCCTCACCCTTTCACAGCTCTCATTTCCATCAGCTCACATTACTGCTCCCTGTCTTCTCCATCACACTTCTTCTGCAATTAGGTCACTTCGTGTGTCAGCTCTACACGTCCCTTTAAAGAGCACAGAACCCGACAGCAGCTCTCTTCGTGTGTGTGTGTGTGCGGCTACCTAAACTTAGCAACAACTTTAGCAAGCCACATTTCTAACATACATACAGTCAGGAAGTGAACGGCAGCTTTATAGAAATCTGGAAGTAGATTCCGATCCCTAATGAACAAGCCAGATGTGACAGTGGCAAAGAAAAACTAGCTAATAGCCATGCGAGAAACCAGAGAAAAACAAAAGAACATCTGGGTGACACCGGATAGTGGGATTATAAATCATTATTTTTATATTTACACTTGGACAGGACAACAGTCTTTTGTGTTTTTGTGTTCGTATGATAATAAAGTTATAAACACTAAAACACGACAGAGTTGTTCTGATCTTGTCGATATGTAGGACTTGTAGGACTTGTCATAGTAGCCAGTGAAATGAGAGAAAAATGAAGCAATTCATTCATTTAATATCTGTTGATATTTGATAGAGTCCATGATGCCATGTATCCTAACAAAATGTCCAGGTCCTCTGGCAG
>JANDJT010000179.1:1501791-1524977 GCA_024331685.1 Stegophilus panzeri | reverse complement strand
ATTTGGCCTGTGTGTTACCTCATATTTATACCCCTGTGAAACAGGAAGTCATGGTTGAACAATTTCCTGTTCCTAGTTACCCAGGTGTTATATTAGTGGAGGGCACTGTATGTATTATTGGATCATTTTCCTCAATAAATAAATGACCGAGTATAATATTTTTGTCTCATTTGTTTAATTGAGTTCTCTTTATCTACTTTTAGGACTTCTAAAAGTGGATGAAAATCTGATGATGTTTTAGGTTATAAGTATGCAAATATCTAGAAAATTCTAAAGGGTTCACAACATTTCAAGTACCACTGTATATGCTATATTTGCCTGTGCCCCAGGTTCCCTGGGAAAGGCTCCAGGTTCCTTGTGATGGATAGATGAACACTATATTTGCAGCCACATCAGTTCATGGTCAGAAATGCAATCTTGCACATTTAAACCCTTTTTATCAATACTCCTGTTCTCTGTTCTGCTGACTCTGAAGTGAGGGAAAGGGTCTGAGAAAGAAATGAGGGGAGAATTAGAGGGAATCACTGCTGAACAGAGGCTCTGACACACACTATGGTGGTGTAATAATATGCTCGTTATCAGCCGAGGTGTCTTCATGTCTGCTCCATCACTTTCATCAGTCTGTACTTTACAATGTGGGAGCAAGATGTGGGGGGGAAAGTGCGAAAGGGATTGAGATAGAGGTAATGATGAGGGGAGCTTCAAGCACAGAGAGATATACAGTTGCAATCAAAATCACAATTATTCAACCCCCATTGCAAATCAGGTTTATTGTCAAAATGTACAGACTTTCAGCTGTTTGCAATGAACAAATCAAACAAAAGCAAGTGAAACAGTTCAACACAATGAATGCTTCAAGTGGTTGAATAATTTTGATTGCAACTGTAGAACTAAACTCAAGTAATGTTCCTTCATTTTTATACACAGTGCAATAAGAGGAACATTATCTGAAAGTCTAGCCTAGTTCTAATTTAAGCTCAGTATAGATGTTGTTTTTTAATGTGGCTTTAAGTTAATATTTCCCTTATTTTGTAAAATAGTTTGGTCTCAAAATGTTGGCTAATTAAAAACATTTTCTCAAATTAAGAGGATATCTACCTGTTCATCAATTGAAGTCCTGCTAAATTTGTTAAGACGTCACATGCCAGGTTCGCAAAAAAAGAGCAAAAAAAAAAAAAGGAAGAAAGATTCTTTAATATAAAATAATGTATGGCAAATGTCTTCACAGGAGGAAGAGCAAGTTGAGGCAGTAAGGATAGCTAGAGCTAGCCGGATATTGCAAGTATTACGGTTTCGAAAAGAAATAGCCCAGTATTATGATGTGGAGCTCCAAAGTATTTCCAATGACTTCTGCATGTTGTTGTACATTATTCTCAGGTGTTGTTTGTGCATTCAGTAAAATGAATCTGATAAAATAGTATTTACACTCCATCAAGTGCCAAGAGTGGCTCAACAGTTTGGTGATGTTCTCCATAGAGAGACAATTGGCACAGGAACTTGACTTCAAAGATCTCGTACATGACTTCTGGTACAAAAAAACCCTTTGACTTATATCATTCAGACAACTTAAATATGAAAGCAACAAGGAAGGAGGACATTCAAAGGAAGGAGGACAGGTATTCAATTAACTATTACTGAATAACAATTCAAATACTCATGACTCTGTACCAACTGCAATATAGGAATTTTAGCATAAAACCCAGTGGTTGGGTGCTTTTGAAGCAACTGTTGGCTGTTCCATTGAAAGTTGAATGCTATCTAACTATGCTAGTTAGCATAACATTAGCCTGCTTACTAGCATTTACCAGGATAATGGTGCTGCAATGATTTTCCATGCAAAACAGTGAGTAATGACGAAAAAGACTCCCATCCAGGCTGTCAGAATGGATGAAACCTAAAATGGCTGTATTTACTGCTGGAACATTTTAATGCTTAGGAGACCTAATAACCCTGCTTCACTTTTATAAGCTCGTACCGACAAAATCAGCAAATCTAAATCCCCGACCAGGCTTTTTATCAGATCTAGTAAAAGCTGTCCAGTCTGTGGTGGGATTTTAAAGCCTCCAATGTAATTTCGTTCTGCAGTAGAATTTATTTCTCAGAAATGACAGAGTAAGTAGAAACATCCTTGAGAGAGAGAGAAAAAATAACTTTTCATGCTTTGTGTATGGTTAATCCCCTAAACCAATCTATCAGACCACAGAGTCACAGTGACTTCAGAGCTGATGTCCAAACACAGATTTTCATATTTCTTGTCAAACAATGTAGTTCCCAGAGGAAAGAGACCTCTGGCAGCTCAAGCCCTGATCCTCACAGCTCAAACCCTGTTTATCACAGCCCAACCCCAGGTTCTACCCCAGGTCCTCACAGCCAAATCCCTGGTACTCACAGCCCAACCCCAGGTTCTCACAGCTCACCTACTGGTCCTCACAGCCCACTCTTGGGTCCCTACAGTTCACTTCCTGCCCCTTCCTGCTGGCCACATAAATGGATCATCCCGACATGACATCTAACCCACTTGCAGCCAATTGCAAACAGGCAAAGAACAGGCAAAGCTCTTTCCAGGACATAGAACATCCAAGATTTGGTGCCCAAGAACAAGAGCTGTCCACTATATAATTTCTAAAAACAATTGCACCATCATCCTCACAGGAACTAAGGATTTAAGAGCATAATAGAAGAGAGTCAGAGCTCTGACAAAAATGCAAATGCAAAAATTTCCAAATGCAAAAACCTTAATAACACTTGAAAAGGCAAAATTAGAAATTAGGACAAGATCAAAACCTATGCTCAAAAACAGACTGTCAAACAAGGAGTAAAGAAATAATCTAGCCAAGAATACAGAGAAACAAACAACACCAGCATGTGCTTACTTTACTATGAAACACTAAAGCAGTGTAAACATGCACAATGCACAATACACACTATAACTGACGCTAACTGAGGCATCAATCAATACAAATAATCTCAACTAAACTAAAAAAAGACAGCCGGAAAATTGACAATCCGAGATGAGGATATTTTTTACAACCCATTTCTAAAGAAAAGTAGAATTAGACACAAATTCACACAATAGACTATTCACAATATATTCACAATCTATTCACAATAGACCAATTGCAATTGGCCATTGGTTAAAATCCATTAGACTTCAGGATTACTGAGCAGGAACTGAAAGATTAAATTAACAGACTAAATCCAAAGAAAGATCAGGACTTGATGGTATCCTGAATGAAATGATCAAATGCACCAGTTCTACGTTTCAGTGGTCCATTTAATTATAGGAATCAAGGTTTAATAACCACAAACTATAAAATGCAGATACATTTGACCCTAATAATTACCCAATCATTTAGTGTAAACAGTATTCTGGGGACGATAAAGGGCAGTATCATAACTTCTAGATTTTTAAACTTCCTCTTTGAGTGCAATGCCTTGGATATTGGATTTTTACCAAATAAATGCACAAGCAGTCATATTTACCACTTAGACCGCTTCACTTTAAAAAAAGAAAAAAAATGTGTTTGCATGATTTATTGACTTTAAAAAGGCTTTTGACTCTATTTCGCATCAAGGAAAGTGGTGAAGGGAGTAAACATATGATCTCATTAAATCTATGTACACAGGAAGCAAGGGTGGAATAAGAATTAGCAATAAAAACAAATTTAATCTCTCAGGAGGATGGACCGAGATAGGACTGCTGTTTACGTCCAACGTTATTCAATACGTATATTAATGAATTGGTAAAGACTTTAGAGAGGTCTACAGCTCCCAGTCTCACTGAATCAGAGTTTAAACTCCTGCTGTATGCAGATGACCTGGTCCTGCTGCCCGACAGCACTCAGGTTCCACAACAGAACCTAAGCTTATTTTTAAATGTATCACAATCTCTGCTAACAAAACACACAATTAGATTAGGTTAGGTACACTCAGGGTGTGGTGGCTTAGCGATTAGCATGTTTGCCTTGCACTTCTTTTGGTTGGGGGTTTGAATCCCAACTCTGCCCTGTGACTGCAGAGTTTGCATGCTCACCCTGTGCTTCAAGGGTTTCCTCCCCTAGTCCAAAGATTTGTGTTGTAGGCTGATTGGCATTTCCAAGTTGTCTGGAGTGTGTGTGCAATTGTGCCCTGTGATGGGTTGGCACCTTGTCCAGGGGGTCCCCTGCCTTTTGCCCGGAGTTCCCTGGGATAGGCTCCAGGCTCCCCGTGACCCTGTGTAGGAAAGGCAGTATGGAAAATGGATGGATGGATGGATAGACCTGAACTCATATGATTATAAATCTCTGCAATACCAAGAGGTGGTATTTGCTGCTCCTACCTTATACTGTTTTTATCACTTCACTTAGTACTTGCTCTACATAGCAAGTTATTTTTTTTTAATCTGACTGCCTGTGCACGTGAGTAAAACTGATCCACCTTTCCTACCCTATCTTTCTGCTTCCTAAGCTCATGAATTTCAGTACTGGCTTTATCTCACTTGCAGACTTGTTTAAATCAGCATATTGATCTGCGTTGCTAGCGTTCAAGCTCAAATGAAGTGTGTCGGTAATCCCTCATCTTAATTTACTCTCAGGGAGGCAGGCTCAAGGTCAAACAGCCCCGGATGACCAGAGATGGTAGATTTAAAGATTTAGAAAAGGATTAAAGGATGAAACTTTAGGGGAGTGTTAAGGATAGCTGTGAGGCTAAATCTTTCTCTCATTAGCTGTACATGCACTAGGGTCCAAATACGACTTCCGTGTTCATACAGAAAAGTTATGTTTTGGCCCTTTAAGATTCCACATTAAGCTTTAAGTTAATCATGTTTGAAAATTTATATTTGTACAGTTAGTACTGCTGTATATGCATTATGTTAACATGTCTATTTTCAGTCAATAAAAAGAAGAACATTTCTTGGGAATAATAACAGGTCTTGGTATTGAGCTCAGGCTTCTGGATCTTACTTCCATCCTGCATGCATTTCTGATGCTTTTAACTCACTGGGGTAGCATTTGGAGTGCAGCATCTCTGACCAGTTCCCATAGAAGCTGACTCAGTACTCAGCAGTTTTTCTGCAGTCTTGCCATATGATGAATCTAGAGAGCAGGAGAAAATGCTCAGCTTATTAAGTCTCTAGGCATGAAGTCCATCAGCAGGGTGTCAGCACTCATTTCAGATCATTTCCATGCATTAGCATTGCCACTGTAATCAGGTCAGTGATACTCCAGTGCAGTGGCGCAGTTCCACTCCACATTCGAAATTAAGGAAAGGTCCAACTTGAGAGACTGGAATGGTCAAGTGACAACATTAAAAGCAATTGCACACTCTGTTAGCAATGAATAATGGCAACTAACATGGAAGTATTGATCAGATATCAGACGTTACTTTTCCAGTTCATATGAGCTGCAGTGAAATTGCCAGTGAAAAGCTTGTCTTTGCCCAGCAGATAGTTGGTACCTCACAGCTCCAGGGTTTGCGCCCAAGCTCAGGTTACTATTTGTGTGTGGATTCCCCAGTGGGTTTCCTCCAGGTTCTCTGGTTTCATTCCACCTACAAAAACATGCCAGTAGATGTGATAATGAATGAATGCAATAGGAAGAACAAACAAGATTTAATGTGTGGTGCCCTGAGATAGTCTGGTCCAGGATGTCCTGCCTTGTACCCAATGTTCCTCAATTAGAGTGCTTCCTGACCAGGAGAAAATTAGTTCTGAAACCGGTAAGGATTTGGTCCGATTGGGCCATCTCAGCACTTCAGGACTGCTTTGAACACACAGACTGGAATGTTTTAAGGATGCCTTAACAAAATTAGAAGAATATACAGAAACCTCATCTTAATCCTCAGAAATGTTTTGTACCAGCCACTTGAAAAAGCACAGTTCCAGTTTTCAGGTACACTCTTCATTGGAAAAAGCTGCTATGAACAGAATACATTAATGAGTTGATAAAGTGTGGGGTGTGGAGAGGAGTAAGGGAGAATGGAGTGAAAAAAAAAGAAAATAAGACGGCAAAAGTGAAAAGTGATAGTCAATGAATGCAAGAGGAAGAAAAAACAAGATTTAATCAAAAGTACACTATTAGAAAGAGTGTAATTCTTTATGGGTATATTGAATAATTAATTAGATTCCCCCCAAAAAAGGGTTCTTGGAATCCTTCCTGATCAGGAAGCACTGTTGTAGGGTTCTACATAGGACCTTTTTGGGTTCCATAGAGAGACATCTGGAGAACCCTAAAAGGAACCCGTAAAGAGAAGAGAAGAGTACAGGTGAGATTAGAAGAGACGATCTGAGATGATCTGAGATGAGAGAAGAGAAGAGGAGAAGGAAAGCAGGCAGCATGGTGAACAATGGTGTAATCAGGACCCCCTACAGACTGATTGTAGAGGCTGAAACAGTGGCACGTGTCGGACTGAAAAGCTCCACAGAATCCAGCAACACTGCTCCATTTCACCAGCAGTATTACATAAACTTTTTACCTAAAAAAAAAAAAAAGATCTCAGATTCTTTCACATGATAAAGACCATGCTTCTCTGACAGACTTCTTACTTTAGCTGTTTTATCAAACCGATCATCATCCGTTGTTTTAGCAAAGGTACGATCAAAATGTTTATGTGAAAAGATGTATATTTAAAAAGAAAACCTGTGCAAAAACCAAAATGAAATCAGTCTGATCCTAGAGCTGTCTGAGTGGGTGTGGCTAAATATTGTAATCAGCACATTACACAGTGGCTACACTTGCTAGGTTAGCTTTCTCTCAGGAGTATAGCTTCCAATTGCACAGATAACTTTCTTTCACTAGGTTATCTTTTACTCAGTAGGTTAGCTTTCACTCTCAGGGTGTTAGGTTAGGTTTCATTCAGTACGTTAGCTAGGTTTGTAACAGTCAAGCTTTCTGACACAGAAAAGTCTTCAGGCCAGAGGAGTTTGCAATTTCTCAGGAACGCCACCACTGTTGGGTAGGTTACGCAAAAAAAGTAATCCACTACAGATTACTAATCACTACCGTAAAACTGTAATCTGATTACATTATCATGTAAAGAGTAATCAGATTACTAATTACTTTACTTTCAAAACCTATCACATCTACAAAAATACACTACAAAGTGAAACTCATAGTACTTTCAGTAATTTTAGCGCGCATCGGTGTAGAAAAAGTTGTATTTATCATAAAACTTGTCTCGAGTGTTGTTACTGTTTGTAGGACTACCAGACGGAAAAACCTTTCTAACTAGGCTAGTGTGGTGTCGCTAGCCAAGCGGAGGCACAGCTAAGCTATCCTTGTGTGGGTTGCAGAGTACATTATCTTTCCTTATGCTCTGCTCATATCATGTTCACGTAAACTGGAACTCATAGATGTTTACACATCTTGTTTTCTTGCTCAGCATCAAAGGATGTTAGTGTTTCAATTTCTCCTTTATTGGCTAAAAATAATAATAAATCGGCGGTATATCCATTTTTCCTCACACTGTGTAAGCTAGCGTTTGGTAGAATTGAGAGACTGTCAGCCAGTAAGACACGAGTATTTCCACGTGTGTATTTTCCTGTAAACCCTGTCTGACTGGTCTCGCCTCCGTTCGATGAAGATATAAAATTACAACACAACCGTCTTCTTTTACTGACGTTCAGTTGCGTAGCGACGAACCGCTCCGAGTGGAGAATTATTCAGGGATAAAGAAAACATCTTCGGGGCAAAACGTGATTTATTTTTAGGAATGAATTATGATTAATGAACTTGACTTATTCTTAGCAATAATCTGTAATCAAATTACATCAAATTTAAAATGTAACGCGTTACATTACTGCGTTATCAGAAAAAAAGTCATTAGATCACAGTAAGTGAACGCTGTGTTTTATATCACATCTTCCTTTTAGTGCAGGACAATCTGCAGATCTCAGTCATTCTCAATGGAAAGCTTTCACTCCAACTCCAACAGGAGAAAAGACGAGAACAGACAGGATCTGATCTACACAAGATACCAGTCTACAAGAGAGTCATGGAGCCAAAAATGGAGCCGTCCTCCCAGTAAATCTCATAAACACAAACATCTTATGCAAAATGATTTACAAATTAAAATAAATGTTGACCCCCTGCTACTATGAAATCTTTAAATTAGTACAAGTGTAACCAGTTTGCTATCAGAGGTGACATAATTAATTGAATAGAGTTGACTTGTGTGTAATTAAAGTATCATGTGATCTCAGTATAAATGCTCCAGTTCCTGGAAGAACCGAGAGTCTTAAACAAACAACATCATGGAGACCAAGGAGCTATCAAAACAACTCCAGGAGAAAGTTCTGGAAATGTGTCAATCGGTATCAAACAACGAAAGGAGGACGTCCACCAGAAGTCTTTTATTTATTTATTTTTTTATGCTACATTAATTTCCTAATTGAGATAGAGAGCCATTCACTGTGTCACGCTGCTGCAATCCTCACGGCTTTGCTGTCAGCCGCATTGTGCTTCATGACATGAAGTCTGGGTGAAGTGACAGCTCTTTTATTTATTCTTTTATCCCCTTTATTTGTTGATATTGCAGCCTTTGTAGCGCAGGGCAGCAGAAAGACGCTGGAGTTTATTTCTCTCCGTTGGCAGGTGGGTGTCAGGCAGCTGTACAGTTTCATCCACAGCTTTCTTCCTTTGCTCTGACCTTTATATGGCTGTAATGCAGCAATAAATCCCTCATTTCCTTCACAAATGAATAAAAAGAATTACTTATTTTTTTTCCAGTGAAGGCTTTGAAAGGTATGACCGGGTCACAGATAAGATAATAAAGCACAGTAAATGAGACTGAGGAAAAGATGCACTTTCCTGCAGGCTCCCTGCTTCACGTTGTCTCACAATATTGTATAAACATGTGCTCTTCTTTTCTCAAACACACACACACACACACACACGGATTTATTGTTTTTGTCAGGACTTTCCAGTGACAATTATTTCTGTAGCTGATTAATGCTATGCCTATTTTGTTAGCTTTTTATTGCAAACACAATATATTTTGTGAGGACATTTGACTGTATTCGATCATTATGAGGACCTTTAGTCCTTTTTGGTCCTCACAAAAGGCTAAAATCATTCACAGACACACAAGCACATATAAATTTAGGCAAATTTTTGTTTTTTAATTCAATCTCACCCCAATTTTATACATCTAGGAGGAAAAAAAGGCACCAGAAAAGAGTTTCCTTTCCTCCATGCAATCAGAAGCAATAATGGTTACTGAACGTCCTATTTAAATTCCGGAAATGGGACGTTATTAAGACCAGATTCACTTTCCTGCATGTACATGGCTGATGTTAATTGCCTCTGTGTGAGTGTGTGTGTGTGTGTGTGTGTGTGTGTGTGTGTGTGTGTGTGTTTGAAGAGGAGAGCAAATTTCAAGCCAGGACCACTATATTAGAGAATTAGGGCTCATTTACTGTAATTCAGTGTATGTGATGCATACTTGGATGCAATAATGTCTCATATTTTAATATATTTCATTCCATTCAAAATTTGCTTCAGTGAACGTAATAACATGACCAAATCTGTACAGATGCAAAACAAGCAATGTGGCTGAATAAGAGAAAGTACAAAACTCCACCCCCTTATTACAAGTTTAACCTTCATTACTTTTGACTGCTTTGTCTTTACAGTCCTATCAATTTATTTATAAAGTACAAGGTTTATTCATTTATAGTTACATTTAATGTTGTGGAATGTCCGTGAAACAAGTTCTCACGTATTTATCACCCTCGGCGGGAACTATGGAAACTGTGGGTCTGGCCCCTGAAAGGCACCAGCTCATAGATTCTGGTCTCTCAACCAAGGTTGTAGTGACCATGTTGAATGCTAGAGCATCATCCACGAGAAAATTGGATGTGCTCAAGTGTCGACTTTTTATCTCGTGGTGTGAGGAACGTCAGTTAGACCCAGTAAACTGCGCAATAGCTAAAGTCCTGGAGTTTTTACAGGGATGTTTCTCAGCAGGCTGCTTCTACAATTAGGGTCTATGTCGCTACCATTTTGGCCAGCTACGCCCTATTGATGGAGCCTCTGTGGGGCAACATCCTCTAACATCAAGGTTTATGTGTGGTTTCAGGTGGAAGGTATGGGCCAAGACGGTCTGTCAGGTCCCCTAGTTGAGCCCTTAGAGTCAGCCTCAGAGAAGCTTCTGACTCTTCTGCTGGCCCTGACATCTCTCAAACGAGTAGGAGATCTACAAGCTCTCAAAACTCTCAAAGTCAAGCCCTTAATGCCTTGACTTTGCCCCTGGATTAGCCAAGGCCTTCCTATATCCTAGGCTAGATTGTATTCCTAAAGTGCCTACATCTGCAGCCCAGCCTATGGTGTTGCAGGCTTTCTGCCCTCCTCCGTTCCTCACACCGGAACAAGAGAAATTACACCTACTGTGTCCAGTAAGGGCTCTCTGTACTTACGTCCACTGCTCCGGCCAGTGGCTTAAGTCGGACCTGCTGCTGGTCTGCTTTGGCGGCAACAGTAGAGGTGATGCTGTGTCGAAGCAACACATCTCTAATTGGATAGTGGAAGCAATTTCTATCGCTTATGATGCATGCAGTCTCGATACACCTCTGGGCATAAGGACGCATTCCACTAAGGGGGTCACCTCCTCAAAGGCTTTATCCAAAGTGGTACCCTTTCCACCCCGGGCTCGAGTGTCTTTCAGTGACCCTCGTGCTCGGACCTTTTTGATCAGGCCGTACCCTGAGTATGACGGAGTGGGTATACTTGTTCCCACAGCATGAAGCTCACGCAACGTTGAGTTCCCTTTCAAGGGGAACGTCTGAGTTACACGTTTAACCCTGTTCCATGAGAAGGGAACAAGACATTGCATGGCGTTGTCATACTGGGGCAGGCCTGTGAATTGTGTCTTCACTTGAGATAATAGAGTTTGATGATGTGGCTTACTGGCACCACTTTTTAATCACGCGACACGCAAAATGCCATGTCACCTGACCATGGCAGTCCTATAAATAGGTGTGATTTCACACAGATTTCAGATATCAGTCAGGCACGAGGGCGTTTCCCACAGCATGAAGCTCATGCAACGTCTCCTACCCTTCTCAGGGAAGAGGGTCACATGCTTAACCCAGTTTTGCTTTGCTAAATAAGATCAAGTTGTTGTTGTTTTTTTTTATTTGTTTACTACTAGTTTTAGACTATGTGGCTCGTAAAAGAATGAGCTGTTAGTATAGAAATTATAACGATTTTTAAATGTGATTTGTAGCTGCAATATTGTCAGACCTGCTGTTATAGAAAATTGGATTTGATTAGAAAAATCAGGATCCAGAATTCAGCAGTGTTGTGGTATATCAGCTAATATGTGAACCCCGTATGGAAAATTTCTGTGTCATGATTTCATTTCCTGCTGATGAAAAGACACGAAAGATCAGTTTCTCATCACTAAACAATGTTGTTAGTGCTTACTGAGGAACTTTAGTGAAAGTGTGTGGGAGACTAAATGTCAAAATCTGACCTCAGTGCAGTCTAGGTTTGAGTGACATATACTAAATATTGAGATTTGTATTTATTCCTTCTAGGCATCAAAATGTTCTCGCTGTGTTTCTGCCCCACAATTACAGCTTCCCTTGACTGACACAAAACACAGCATTCACTTTAAGCGGCAAGACCACACAGTGTGAAAACTGTGTGAAATACTACAGACCTTTACTATAAATTGATATTTGTCTGACCTGGTCCTGAGGAAACCTCGGATTTCTTCTACCCACGTTCCCTGAATACCTGAACAGTTATTTAATGTGTTAAATGCTTGAGTCAGGTGGATTTGGAACTCTGTGAGATAAAAGAGGGTTCCTGAGGTCTGGGTTGGAAAACACTGGCTGAAAAAAATACATGCACTCGGACAGACAGACAGACAGACATGTGTATTCAGAATACTGTACATACTATACTGATACCAATTCCAAGATTTCTCTCTCCAGGACAGTGGGGTTTTCTCACGGTATCAAGGGCAAAAAGGCACTGGCTCTACAGCTCAACCCTTTTACAGTTAACTGCTAATTTTGACAATTGTCCAATTAGAAGCTTCTAAAAGTCATTACATCAATTTCTGAAATCTTACAGACCTTTGATCTGAACAAAGTAGATGTCCTACTTGAACTGCCAAAAGAAATGTATGGAAATTTGTGAATTTGTGGATTTTCATGGATTTGTGAAAAAACGAAATTGAATTTCTTTAGCCGAGGTGAACAACATGTTAGCTTTTCGCTTCAACTGTAAATACAAATAACATTGAATACTTTAGAACTTCTACTCGAGTCGTTTTCTTATGAGTTACTTTAAACTTCCAGGCCACTCAAGTATGACTCTCGTGTAGTTCAGATGTCACGAGGACTGACGTGAATGACTCGGTGTGAGACTCATGAAAAGGTATGAAAAGAAAAGGTATGAAATGAGAAGGCGTGTGTGAACTCTGCATGTCTCCACAACTACTGCTACTTATAAAGTAGCAGAACGAAAGCACTGGGCAAAAGTTTCAGAGGATTAAATTTCAACCAAATAAATCTGAAAGCAGTCAAAAATGTTTCATTATTTCCAGATCCAACCACACAGCAGTGCGTTGCTATACCGGCTCTGAGTGATTTCCTTTCCCCCTTTATACCCGTGACATTTTCGCTGCGTGCGTCTCGCCCCAGCACGCAGCTCTCCTCGCCAAAGACTAACTCCAGACTGGCACTAAATAATAATGGCACGAAATCAATTTCCAGAACAAATAAAAGTCCACGACAAGTCTAGATGCGGAGGACACTTTCCAGAAATAATGAGAGAGAGAGAGAGAGAGAGAGAGAGAGAGAATGAAAATAAATAAATAAATAAATAAATAAATAAATAAATAAAAAGGCTGCTGGCTCACATGGTGATTTTTCACATTTTTTAGTCAAGTAAGAAAAATTATGCAGGCCAGAGGAATGTGTTTCAATTAGATATTTACTACAGAGTATTCGAGAAATGCTAAAAAAAAAAAAAAAAAGTAAATCCATGTTAGTGTGTTAAAGAGCTCTGATCTTTCACCCATATGTAATACCTAAAAATTCTCCTTTTTTAATGTTGGTGGTTTTACCAACTTGGGGCTGGTCAATGCTGTAATGTTTCAACCTCAGACTGATGGAGAATGTGATTCCAGCTTTATAAGAGTGAGTCACATGTTTGTATCTACCACTCAGACGTGTCTCGTTCGTCGGCTCAAACGTGTACTCCAAAAACATACGGCATCTCATCGTCTAGGATATCATCCTGGTTAAAGTGGACAGTCGTGGGTGAAGGTGGTAGTAAGAAATCCTCCAAAAGGCTTTTGTTAAACTCTTAACGGTTCTCCATATTCAGCTAGTTTTCTAAGCTACTGCGAGGTCTGTTTATATTGGGCGGCGGTATGACGTACTCAAAAGCTATTGGCTAACATGCAAAATCAAATCACGGCCATTTTATAGGGGCTGGTAGACCCCCTTAATGAATTACAGGCTGACTAGTAAAAACAAATAGTGGTACAACCCCAAGCATAAAATACCAGTGAGTGAAAGGAGTTTTGTATTTTGTTTTTTTGTTTTTCGCTATTGGCATTAAAACTCAATTAGTCAGCACACCCAGTTTCACACTTATTAAGGTGAGTCACATACTACATTTAAAAAAAAAACAAACAAACAAAAAAAAAAAAAACATAAAAGGACCATAAAAGTAATGCTGGCAGAAATGTATAAAAATAACAAAATGGACGAAACAAAAAGAAGCTTGTGTTTAAAATAAATAAATAAATAAATAGAAACCACAGGCTAACCTTAAAGGCTAACCTTTTCCCAGTTTCGGTGGAGAGAGTTCTTCTGTAGGGACGCTGTTATCCAGAGTCATTACAGGCTGAGAGTTTCACTTAGAGACACAGCAGTATCAGGGGACATAAAACCTGTTTATGACTGTAGCAGGGGTTCAGTCAATTCACCTAAACCTTTCTGAATTAAAACTCCTACAACTCCTAAAATACAAGCTCTACGTTCTGGGAAATCCATCATCAGTACGTTATTATTATTATTAGTAGTAGTAGTAGTAGTAGTAGTAGTAGTAGTAGTTTGTTGGGTTTTTTTTAAAATAAATGGATTGATAAAATAAACCTAAAATAATTTAGCTACCTAGCAAGACTGGTTATTGAAGGCTCTTGCAATCAGGTCAGTGTTTTGTTTTGTTTAAAATAATATTTATAATATTATCTTTCAGTAAGCTTGGGATGTTACACTAATGTGAAATAAAAATTAAAAAAGGGAAATATTGAACAGTTTTTTGAGTTCAGTGGGTGGAATAAATTGAACGACGATGTCACTCCACACCACCAGAGGTCCCCACCCCCTGAGTACTAACCCACTTCCTGGTTATCAAGCCCACCTGATTCCCATCACGTCCTCATTCAGAGGCACTATATAAACATTTTGCCTACTTTACCCTCTGCAATTCTGACAATACCTGTATTATTTCCATTTGGACATTCTGGTATTTTGAACCTCAGCCTGTTTGTTGTTTCTGCCCTCCCCTTTTCAATATTGTTCTGTTTTTCATACTACAATTTTTGGTGTTGTGTTCATTTAAATAAACTACGAATTTGGATCAGTACAAATACACTATATGGCCAAAGGTTTGTGGACACCTGACCATCATACAGTACTCATGTGCTTGTTGAAAATCCCATTCCAGATATAGTCTCCCTTTGCTTTTAAAATAAGTTCAAGTGGCTTTATTGTCATTCCAACCCTATACAGCTGGTACAGTACACAATGAAACGAAACAATGTTCCTCCAGGACCACGGTGCTACATAAAACAACACACTAACCTCACGAGACGACACAGAACTAAATCAACCCTACACATTTCTACATAAAGTACATGTGCAAACGTGTGCTAACAACACAGGACAGGACAGTAAGTAGAATACTAAACCAGGACGATAGGCACAGTAAGAGACAGCGTAGCACCGACCGGTACACAGTTCTAGTGAGGAAGTGTCCCATATAACAGGTAGTGCAAAAGATAGGTGCCAAAGAGTAACAATATAATTTAAAAATGGTATAAATGTAAACATAACATGCTATGACTGAGTATTCAGCAGATTAGCTTAAACCAAATATGGACATAGCAGTTCACTTCACTTATCTTGCATGAAGGAAAAAAAAAACAATTCTCTCCGCTCACAAAGCAAATCATCTCAGCCTTTAATTTCCTTCCTTTCTTTTCCAGCTGGTGTGAGGTAAGAGCCAGGCCCTTATTTTGAACTTCTGCCCTTCAAAGCCCACTTTATCGCTCCATGAAAACCAATCATGCTGCACAATGCCATCAAAGTAGTGAAGGGGGAAATAAAACATGTCCACAGATGGTGCAAAAGACAAAAGGCAAGAAAAGGCTTTTGGACCGGATGACAGAAATACACAGAGGCAGTTATGGTATTCATCGTAAACAAAAAAGAAATCTAGTGAACGCTGTGGAAAATATGAAACCTCTTCAGCAACCCCTGCACGTAAACTGATTTATTGTTGAAAAAGAAAACAGATTTTTTTCATTCTCTTTTTCTTCCTGATCTCGTATGAGAGCTCATGCTGTGAGACGGCGGATGCAGTAAAAGCAGATGGTGGTGCTGTAAGAGATTTGCCAGGTGTGGCTGAGTGTGAAGCTCCTTCTACCTGAAGATGCGTCAGAGCAGAAAATCCTGGTGCTTTAGTATCAGAAGAAGCACACTGCATTTCAGGGAGAGCGCGAGAGAGAGAGAGAGAGAGAGCGAGAGAGAGCGAGAGAGATGGACAGACACTGCTTCCTGAAACTGGTTAAATGGTATTTAAAAGATTCAATGAACAGAAAATTTCTCCCAGTAGCTGCAATAAACATCTGACGCCCTGGTATCCATGATGGGTGGAGTTTGCCGAAAACAGAGGCGTGTTTTGGTTACACGTGACCCAGACCTTCCTTTACAGAAGATTGCATCTAATTAACAAAAACATCAGCGTTATTATTTAAATTCAACAGCATACATATTATGATTTCACAACCTCGATTTACAGTCTCGCAGCTTTATTAATCTGCGTACACAATATAAAAATACAATAACTATTTTTTCGTGGCCTGTTTATTTGCTTGCTGCCCCTCTGAGTAGTTGATACAGCGTTTTTCACCCCTGCCTAAAGTTCACGCTTTCTTCCGCCATACCATTAGTTTGTTATGTAAACATAGCAGGATGTGCTGGATCAAGTGCTAGTTCATAAGCTGCCCAGATAATAATGATGGAAGCCATACTGTTAAATGAAACCAAATTTGCAGTGCTTACTGTTATAATTCCAACGAGGACAACCTTTCTCGCCGATTATTTATTTCTTTTTTAAAGCAAGTGGTTGTGTATAATGTTTAGAAAGTATATAAAGGCAGTACCTGTGTAACCCAACTCTGAGTACGAGGAACTTTCCCCACATAACTACTGATGTAAGTTTGGAAGTTAAGTCTTAAGACTCTGCGGCTGAAAGATAAACGTTTGTTGCTAGAAGTAGTAAACATGGGTTAAAACTAAACACTGATGCTACTGGCCATCAATCATTTCTTATTTGAGCTTATTTGTTTATTTATTTATTGATTGATTGATTGAATGAGGCATGTATTTTAAAGCTACGTGTGTGTTTTTTTTGTTTTGTTTTGTTTTGTTTTGTTTTAATTGTTATTTTATCTAATAGTAATAGAAGTAAGAATATTTTCTCCATTTACTAACCCAGAAATGCGAGTGTGAGAATTCCTGAGAATGATAATTGCATTAACGAGTTTTAACATTAAAGGCTGTATTAACGAAGAGGAGTGCTAATTACAGGCAGTTTAGCTAAGAAGACGACGCCGATAAACACGCGTGGACCTAATTTTACACAAGGGAGCGTAAACTCTGCACGTGTCTTACTGTCAGTAAACAAACGAGTGAATCTGGCAATTTTATGAATGTTGCGCACAAATCACTGGTGAATTTAGCGAATTATAATTTACACCAGCATTACAAGACACATCAAGGAGCTCAGTGTTATTCAGTGAGTGTTGAGTGTTATGTTATGAACTAAGGTATGTATACGCTACTTCTTACATACACATACATGTTTTTAGAAGGATTAGTCTCTGTCGGGGAAACATACCAACACAGTATCAAGAAAATATACGTATTATACACCAATAGCAGATAGTAGCAGCTTTTCTGGAAACCACAGACATTTTACAATCATGAAAAGAGCAAGGCTCTGTCTCTGACAATAAACATTGGAGGATAAAGTAGCTTTATATTGTGCTCGATCTTCATTTGTCCTTTTTAAACTGCTTTTTTGTACGTCAAATATGACTAACTGTGGTGACCTGGCTCCAAATCTGCCATCTTCAGTACTCGTTGTCATCAAGGACTCTGGAGCTGTGAGGCCAAAAACAGAGTCATGTCTCAGTTTTACACGATTCTGTGCTTTTATCTTGTGTGACATCAGTTTGAGCGAGGAGCAAGTCCAGCACCACTGTTTATGGAATGATATTGAGGCCAATATTAAATGCATAAATATGACTATTAATTAATTTATCGATTAAATACCACAGCACACCTTCAGAGGTCTCGTGGAGTCCATGCCTCGACGGGTCAGAGCTGTTTTAGAGGCACAAGGGGGACCTACACGATATTAAGCAGGTGGTTTTAATGCTATGGCTGATCGGTGTATAAGGATAAAAGGTCAAGAAGCAAACAGCAAGTCAAAGTTAGAAGCAGGATGGAAATGAAATTCGAGCGATTTAATCAGCTTTGTTGCTGATGTGTCTCTTAGCGCAAGCTTCAGAGTCATTAAGCTAATAATGAAACGCTTTCTGGAACTCTCAGGAGCCTCAGTTTACATCTAACTAAAGGTAAATGTTTAAAGAGAGTTACTTACCATTTAGCTGATGTGTGAAGCTTATTGAGGAACTATAAGGTTCTGCCTGAAGATTTTGTGTAGTTTTAATTTTAAAATGTAGCTATAAATTGTTTACCCTCAAAAAAAAATTCAGATGTTTTAATGTCCGTGTCTATTTCTTTTCTTTCTTTATTTTGATGGTGGTGTAGACACAATTGAAGTCACTTAAAAACACCAGAAAATTCTGGAACCTCGCAGTTAATT
This sequence comes from Stegophilus panzeri, assembly GCA_024331685.1. Lineage (NCBI taxonomy): Eukaryota > Metazoa > Chordata > Actinopteri > Siluriformes > Trichomycteridae > Stegophilus > Stegophilus panzeri. The sequence continues at coordinate 1,506,858 of JANDJT010000179.1, read as the reverse complement.
TTAATTACTTCAGCAGATGCGTAACCTGACTCTGAATACGAGGAACTTTCTCCACGCAGATAAGTTTTGCCTTCAGTCTCCGGCGCTATACTTTCAGTTTTCTGTTTTAACAGCATGCACAGCTTCCCAGACTCCATCAGGACTTAATGGGTTCTGATGTCCGCCTGAATGCCCAGCTGACATATCTGCATTCAGAGCGGCTGCAGTCTGCAGGAGCCATTACAGTCCGTCAGAGTGGATGGCTGGAAGTGGAAATCCCCAGGTGGACGAGGGAACTCGAGCGTTACTCGTTGGGTTTTTGTCTTCTGTTCTGCAGTGCAGAGTCACATCTGTAATGCTCTAAAGAAATCACACATCCTGTCAGGAGATGTCCAATCCCAGACACTAGAGCCTGGCAGGTCAGTAAGAGAAAACAACAGAGTTAACAACAGAGTCTCATACTTTCTTCTAAATAATGAATCAATAATTTGCTCAGTTATGGTTCAGGTTAGTTAGGGTTTTGGATTTACGGCTGTGTTATAACCCCATCCTCGAACATCCAGTTTGCCCTTCTAGTTTGGTGGTGCTGTGTTTTCATTAGATTTGTGATTGGTTAGCTTGTGTGTCGTGCTTACTTCACAGGGGGATGTTGCTAGCTCGGGTAATATTAGAAAATGTCTCACATAGTAGTGATAACCGTTGGGTTTTGCTGTTAGCGAGGCTAAATAGATGTGTTTTGAGTCTGGCTTTAAATGTGGCTCGAGTTTGAGCACATCTTACTTCTTCTGGAAGCTGATTCCAGCCACAGGATAATGGCACAATATATAGCTAAACGCTGTCTCACCTTGTTTTGAGTGAAGGTATTTCTAACTGACCTGTTACTAATGATCTAATTGTCCTGTTCGGTTTATATTCAGTAAACACATCTGTAATGTATTTAGGTCCTAGGCCATGTAGTGATTTATAAACTAGTAATGGTACTTTAAAATCAATTGGCACACCGTGCAGTTGGATGAAGGACGGAGAAGAGGATATTATCATTTAACACTCTTGCTCCAAGTCTGTTTGAGTGCAGGCCATCTGATTTAAACAGATCACTTTGGCTCCAAAAGATTAAAGTTGTCAATGTAGTTCAGTCCTCTCATGTTGCAGGTTTTGTGTAGCCATGTATTCAGACCAAGCACATGAGAAAACATATGTGTTCCTCTGGATGGGAGTGATGTACTCATATGTGTTCTGTCGAGGATGGCACTACCGCAAGTAGTTTTGTTTCACGAACTACAATCCTCTGAAGAAGTGTTTGGCAGCCTGATCAGCAAGTGGAAAGAGGCATTTTCTTTCTCGTTTGTCTGTGTGGAGGCAGTTGTGTTATCCGTTTCTTTTCAGGAATGTAAATCTATGTTCACAGGAGGCGAGTAGTCTGCTTTCAGAGAAAAACCCTTTTTTTTTTTTTTTTTTTGCTGTAATATTTCAGTCCCAAAAGTCTCTACTTGTAGTGTAGGTGCCGAATTAGTTTGTTTGGAGCACTTTGCTGAACAGCTGATGTGAAAATAAAACGTTAGAATGTAAAAGCAAGGGAGCGAAGCACGGAGGGGTAAGCAAAAGCACCCGAACAGTAGCGAAGCAGGAAGCAGTGAAATGGCAAACATCGCTCTCTATATGAAGACATGACCCAAGGAAACCAAAATCCAAATTGAAAATAGACTTAAAAGGTTCATAATGGAAGATCTGTAAAAAAAAAAAAATAAATAAATAAATAAATGAATAAATAAATAAATAAATAAATAAATAAATTGAATCGTCTCTAACGGTTAATTGGGCGGAGTTGAGTAAGAGTTGAATGATATTTTTTTTTTTTCTCATTGCGTTGCGCCCGCCCCCATTTCCACCCTTGCACACAAAGCTCCACCCCCAAAATTTATGGTGGTTCAACTGAAGTTACCATTAGCAAGAACTGTCATGACATCACTTTCAAGGGCACTCGTATGTTCAACTGCTTAAAAGCCGTAAACATGCAACAATAATGATTTATGAGAACGTGAAGGGGTGTTGGGGGTGTGTCTATAAAATAACTGACAATAGGCCGATCCAGTTAACTCCCCGTCCAGGATGTCCCCCGCCTTGTGCCCCATGCCCCCTGGTATAGGCTCCAGGTTCCCTGCGACCTAGTAAGGATAAGTGGAACAGAAAATGGGTGGATGGATGGAAGAGACCAATCCAAATACAATAAAAACCAAAAACATTTCAGTCCAGAAGGCAGATTTCCAAACTGGGATTTTTTTTTTTCAGTTACTACACTTGCTCGAGGACAGTGGCTTAATTTTATTTTATTTTTTTTAAGTTTCCACATGATTTCTACTATTTAGAAATGAAACGGTGATTATTGCACCTTTTAATGGTTCATGGTGGATTTTTACTTTAATAAACATTTCCAAAGTTTAGATTTCGCCATTCATGGCCTTCAGCGCATCCGTGAGTAACTTTATTTATGAGAAAGTCTTTATTGGGCTTTGAGGAGAGCTGTTTCACCTCTGTTTAAAGACCTGTGTCATTGGAATCCGTGATTATCGGCGCACATGCTGAGGAAGAGGAAATGTAATTATACCCCAGCTGACGATTTACAGAGCTCTGTGAACAGTGCATACATTTAGCATTTTATGTAAATATTCGTTGCAAAAGGGATATATATTTCTATAATGAAAAATTCTATGTACCTTAGGCTGCATGCATAATTTCTTTAAAATGCTTATGGCAACAGTTTGTGTAGCTCAGAGATTTAAAGTCATAATTATCTCTGCCCGCTGAGATACACATGGTGTAATAACAGTAATGTACATCGTAATGGCCGAGTCCCACTACGAGGCCCAAACTAAATTTTATTTATAGTAAATAAGACCACAGTTAGAGAAACATTCCATTAGAGTTAGACAACAACTCAATTATAGATGCATAAATGCTACAAGGTGAAAAAGTTTTCAGAGTTTTCCTTTAACCTTTTAATCTCATTAATTATTTATTCAGTTATTTATCTACAGAATATTATTCAGTAACTGCTATGTATTCATTCATACATTCATCCTCAGTAAGCGCTTTATCCTGGTTAGAGTCCATGTGGATCCAGAGTCTATCCCGGGAACACTAGGTACATAGTGGGAATACATGCTGTATAGCGCACCAATCCATCGCATACCTACGGCCAATTTATCATAACCAATCCATCTACTAGGATGTATTTTGGAAGGTGGGAGGAAACCAGAAAACCTGGAGGAAAACCTCACTGACTATTAAACCACTGTGCTGCCGTATAACTAAATAAAATAAGAGTCTATGTCAACAACCATTATACCACAGCACTGATGAAGACTCGATTCTGATTGGTCAGAAAGTGTTGATAAATCTTCTATAACAGCAGCTCTGACAGGGGCTTGTACGGCAGACTCTCTACATAAATGGATTACAAATGTGTGTAATTGTTCATATGATGCAGTTTCTGTATGAAGATGTTTAGTTAGCATTTATGGAAGGAGTCTCCAGTGTCAGCGCTTCGGAACAGTCAAAGGTAAGGCCGAAAAACTGCGTTTTTGTCTTATTAACTTCAAGAGAGTGAAAGAAAGACAACAGGAATGAACTTGATTCATGGATGTTCAGCAAAGTTAAGTGTAACAGTAAATACAGATTTTAAAAATTGTTATTTAACAAATAAAAAATGTAATAATTGGCAAATTGTTGTGGTATAAGAGAAATAATAATACTTCAGAACGTGCTGTTATAGGAAAATAATGAACTTCAGGTTGGTAACAGGAACTCCGCTTCATCACTCCATGCCGATGTTGATTATTTCCCTATAACAGCATGACATTATTGCGTTTTATTCCTTACATAATGTTCTGGATGTGCTTCAGAATACATTTCTGACATTCAGTCAGTCTCTTCCTATCGCTTACTTCGCTCTGTCCACTCATCAAGCTCACGTCTGCCAGTTTGTCTGCGGCTGACGATAATGAAATTTTTCCTTATTCATCACTCTAACAAAAGGAAAACACTTTTTGAAGTTGTTGTTCGGATACAAAGCGTCTCGAGTCTGCAGATTTACTGTACTTTAAAAGCTTTTCCAAAGAATAATGTACGCTGAAGTGAAATAAGGAGCTGTCGTAGGATCATGTGCCAGCTGAAACTGTCTGAGAATGAAAATAAATTACATATCTGCTAAATGTACCGTGGCCTTTTAATGCACTCAGAGTGTCGTAAACCTCTCGTCTAGAATAATATATTACTGTATGGTATACATTGTTTTTTTACAAATCCAGAGAGTTGCTATCCAAAGTGTACACAAGACACCTTTTACAACTCATGCCTGTGCTTCCTGTCCAAGATGACTACTGCAAGACAAACTGGATTCGCTGTGGGACCCCAAATGTTCCAGTGAACCCTAGATGTTCACTGTGTTAAAATATGTTAAAATGTGTTAAATTTTAATGCATGAAGCAATAACAGTGAGACGAGAGAAACCTCACCAGGATTTCTGACACATAGAGAATGTCATAATTCCTCACCTGTCCATCCTCGTGGCTTTCAAAGTGTCTGTGTCTCTCTCTGCCCATGTCAGCCCTGTCTGTACTCTGTCTGTACTCTGTCTTTACACTGTCTGTACTCTGTCTGTACTCTGTCTGTACACTGTCTGTACTCTGTCTGTACACTGTCTGTACTCTGTCTGTACTCTGTCTCTACACTGTCTGTACTCTGTCTGTACTCTGTCTCTGCACTGTCTGTACTCTGTCTCTACACTGTCTGTACTCTGTCTGTACTCTGTCTCTGCACTGTCTGTACACTGTCTGTACTCTGTCTCTACACTGTCTCTACACTGTCTGTACACTGTCTGTACTCTGTCTCTGCACTGTCTGTACACTGTCTGTACTCTGTCTGTACACTGTCTGTACTCTGTCTGTACACTGTCTGTACTCTGTCTCTGCACTGTCTGTACACTGTCTGTACTCTGTCTCTACACTGTCTGTACACTGTCTGTACACTGTCTGTACTCTGTCTCTGCACTGTCTGTACACTGTCTGTACTCTGTCTGTACACTGTCTG
>JANDJT010000179.1:1480353-1494940 GCA_024331685.1 Stegophilus panzeri | reverse complement strand
GACCTGAGTGTAAAACTGTATGTGGTAATTGCAGTCCCAAGGCCATCGCAGCAACCGTAGTCCCAGCAACCACAGCGGAAACGTCCATGTGGAATTGAGGTCCAAAACCATTTCACGGTACTTCAAGCGGTACCATCCTCAGCAATCTCCAGGCTGCACTGCTTGTGGTCATCCACAGTGGCAGAACGTAACCTCCAAAGCACCCATGCCTTGCAAATAGTCTCAGCTTGTCATGCTATGCTCCTGGCTTCTGAGTCATGACAATGCCACAGTTATCCTTGACCAGGGATTCTAGAGAGTTCACTGGGTGGGAGGGGCACACTATCTCTCTCCTGTCAATCACAGCAACACTAGCCAATCATGGGCATCTGTGAGCTCATGTATGTATAAGAGGATGGATAGTGCGCTCCTCGAAGTGTGTTACGCTGCTCTGTCACATTGGCTTTACGGGTCTCACTGGGAGTATGTGTTAGTCATGAACGTATACCTCGTTTAACAAAATCTGCATTGTCAGAAAACAAAAAGATAAAATAAAGTTTATCCTTCAGAGGTTGAGTACCATTAAAGCCCCCCTTTTTTAAGGTCCTGTGAATGTATTTATTACATGTTATGAATGTGTTCTTAGTTTATTATATAGTACATGGCCTTCATAGAAGGTGTTATTTACAGAATTTTGATAATTTCCTCCATCGTAAGATCATATCTATAATTATAAGATATCTGTATCTATAAACTATCTATCAGAGCAGCTTCATACATTATAATACAGGCATTATACACATTATATGAAAATGCGTTACACTCTATAGCTTTATTTGCATTGGGTCTTGTTAACATGATGCATTAGAAGTAGTATCACCAACCCCCACTTTGCATAGCGCGTTATGAGAAGTCATGTCCGTAATAAAAACGAGAAAGTACCGTATGTTGACTTTAAGTTTGTGTAAATCTATTTGCTCTGTAGATATTGGCTGGAGAGATTAATAATGTTGTAAAACACACAAGTCCTTGAACTCCTCATTAATGCTGCATGCCTAGTAATCTTTCCATACTTGAAGGTCAAGTGATGGTTAGCTCAATTGAAAACGTGTTTAGGAGCGAATACGTTCTCATCGAAGCTTTATTTTAAGACTAATGGATCGATTTAATTGCACAGACATCAGTGTACTTTGCTCCAGTAGAGGGAGAAAGCAATCAGGCGTTGAACTGAATGCATACGGGAGCAGAAGGAGCGAGGCGTCGGCCTCGGGAGACTCGGTGTCACAGTGATAATGTCACATTTATCTCCTTTACTGATAAAATTCATTAAGAAGAAGATAAGTCGCAAACGTTATCTGGTGCAGGAAAATCTGCATTATCTTCACAAACCGAGAGTCTGACCTGATGCGTATCATATTATCGTATCATATCCTGTAAGATTCTTGCAGATAGTGACACAGATGTTTGCCAGTTAAATGTGTCATGTTTGACCATATTTTTTAGCTGTTTTTTTGGGGGGGTTTTTTTGCAAATAGGAATACAGAAACCTGAACATGCACAGCTTCCTAATTTAACCTTGTGGAATAAGACGTCACACAGAGGGGTGATGAACTACGATGAGTTACTTTTACCATCCCAAAGCTGATTTATTTTCTGAAGCGTTTTATTCCTCTTTTACCACAGCAATTTGTATAATTATTACAATTTTTAATTTACTAATGAACGACACATCATACATTTTTACCATGTATAGTTACACTTAATAGATAGATAGATAGATCACGTCATTCATCCCAGAGGGAAATTCACCTATTACAGCAGCACAGAGAAGTATACCAGAAGTAATTAACATTATTATAATGATGTGAAACGTCCATGAAACAAGTTAGTTCCTGTTCTCACTTATGTTATAGCAGCTATAAACACTCGTTCCCTAACCGGCCTTGTCATGTTACCAAGAACCCACAACGCAAGTGTAAACTCCTCTGTCCTGAAGATGTCGGAAAGTTAGAGCTCTACCTCTGACTGTTACGAAGTGCTGACGCTGGAGACTCCTTCCATACACGTTGAATAATCTAGAAATGATGACGTATTCAAGCGAGTGCATTAATACAGTGATGATTTGCAGCTGCACTACTCTCAGAGCTTCACACCTTCTGACCAATCACAATCCAGAACCCAACACGATAAAAAAGCTTGCAGTTTATGTCATAAAACATGGTAAAATCCAAGATCTGTATTAGATGTTAGCAATATTTAACAATGACCCACACGAACAGTGCTTATGATCGCCCAGACATCAAAGTGATGGGAAGCTGAGTGTTTTACTTAAAAAGTCTCAAAGTCACTGAAACAGTGATGAACCCTATCATTACAGCTTAGATCTACGTGGCAGAGGTTCAGTGTGTGAACGACTAGCGACGTCTCGCTGCTGGTTCTAGATTGAAGCTGAAAGCCTAGCCGACGCTTTTGATCTGTCTGAACTCATTCGAACCTCATTCGAACCTCATTCGAGTCTAGACGAGCCTCTTGCATCAGCATGGTATTAGATCCCCCTGCTGCTACAGGAGACAGTGTGTGGGATCAGTGACCTTGGCCAAGAACACCTCAGACCACGAGTGTGTGCTTCAGCCTGGGAAATACTAACACATGCTAAAGAGTTTCCATTAAAAAAAAAAAAAAAATCCATTACAGTAGACAACAAAAACAAACATACTGCTAACTTCCAAATCTTCACTTTCACTACTCAATTTTTTAACAGTGAATACCATTCTAACTCACTGCAAAAAAATTACTCCTTAAAAGATCTTAGCAAGTTGAAATATTTTAAATAGAGTCAAATGTATCTAGTATTTTCTATTATACATTACAATAAACCAAATATATGATTATTAAACCTATTTCTAGACCTTAGACCTAGGTATATTTCTAAACTTTTTTCTTTTTTTTTTTTTTTCAAAAAATCGTAAAATCGTCTTGCTCTATTGGCATTGCTTTATTACTTCTAGAAACAAGCAAAATTAGCTGTCAATAGAATAAGAAAATGTAAAGCTGGAAATTAGTAAAACTGTCTAAAAACAGGCTGAATAATCTTAGATTTCATTTTTAATAATCTCATAAGGAACATGATATATATATATTATTTATTTATTTATTTTTCATGTAGTTTTCTTTGCAGTATACTATAGAAACCCTCTCTGATACGGTACTTTCTCAGTAGTAGAAAACAGAGTATTTTGGTCCTTGTCACAGTTCAAACAGTAGAATACTCCTTAAATTTCTGATGGTTGATCTCAACTTTATAAAGCCTAAAGCCTTGGCAAAACTTAACAACAGCAAGTTTTTGGTTGTCTTCATTTTTCCTGTTGGGCGTAAATGCAAGGCCGTGATGCGTTAGCAAAATTAAAACATCACTGAAGTGACACTCAAAAAGTACCTTTACATACATGACGTGCGTTTTATTTATTTTGGCTCGTAAACTTTAAACACAGCTCTAGGGTCATTGCTTTGATCTTGAGCTCGGCTTAATATGGATCAGGTAATTTTACATTTACTCTGGGTTCTCTGGTTTCCTCATTTCTCACATGAAAAATCATTCATTCCTCTTCAGAAAGTTTTTCCTGCTCAGGGTTGCTGTGGATCCGGAGCCCATCTCGGTAACGCTGTACTCAAGGCCCCATGAATAATACCTCTCTTAAAAAATAATCAGCAAAACCCATCAGGCGCTATTGTGTGGATATAAAACAGCGGTCACCGAAAATGACCCGCGAGTGTAAAGAAAATGAGCTGGAACTGAATTAAATCAGTGAGAAGTTTTAGCAAACATGCTTCAAGAGGAATAACAGCAGCTCTGTGACATGTGGGATGGGAAAAGGGAGTGAGAGGAGGGAAAACCACTCGAGCACAGACATTTCAGACACTATGGCTGAGGAATGGCTTAATCAATCCACTCAAGGACAAAGATGGATGGAGATTAAAGTGAAATGGGCGTCGTGGGTGTGAGCCAAAGCGGTGAATCCTGCTGACGCTTTCACTTCCAAACAACGAAAATTACAGTGACCGTTTAACAGCGCTGAGACATACGACGATACATCGTAAATCTCCCTATAAACAAAAAAATAATAATAGTACAAGTGCGAATGCCGTGAATGTGAAATATCGTTTTTATACCAACTCACTTGACATTCAATGACTTTAAATGTAACTATAAATGGATAAAAAGTATGATGCGTCATTCTTTCGTGAATAAAAAATTTGTCAGCTCGGGTAAATCGCTAACATAGCTAACGTAGCGTCACAGTGACTACGCTTCATCGCAGCACCCCGTTGTCGATTATTTTCCTATAACAACAGCCCCACTGTGTTTTATTTCATACTTAGTTATTAGAAATGATTCACATTGACAAATCATACAAATTTATCATATTATTATACAACCTCCTACTCAACTCTGTCTACAATCCAACACGTGAATCCTAAATAGCATAGCATATTATTTTATCTATCTAATTATTTTCTTGCTTAAATTAAAAATAATTTTTTTTTAAAATAAAAAGATTCATTTCATTTACTTGTCTGAAATCATTTCAAAATCACTCCACAAAAAGGAAAACGTCCTCGTAAATATCTTTTATCCATTTGTCAGAAATGCGTTAACATAAAAAGGTAAATAAACCTTCTCCAAGTGTGAGTGGAAATCATGTCCTGAGGAAATAAATGTCAAGCAATGATTAAATAATTATGTAAATAATTCATATATTTAAATTATTTTGTTTAAAACATTTCGTCCAACATTTATTTTCTCTCTCTGATCCAAATCTTTAGAACTTGAAGATGAGATTTCTGCAGCACGACAGCTCTTCAGAGAAGGACCTGAGAAATTGAAAAGAAAAAGAAGAAAACAAGAAGGACAGGAACAAGAAAAGGTTAAAAAAAAAAAAAAAAAGAGTTCTTCACCCAGAGCTGAGTCATTCCATGGAATCCTGATTAGTTCTCTCTAACCTTGTTCTCTCCTCTTCACGCCGTCCCACTATGGAGTATTTACTCAGCGTGATGAGGAACTCGAGTGTGAGTGGACCAAACCTCAGAGCTGCTCAGAGACGAGCAATTACCTCCTGGGTTAAAGAGGAAACGCATCCAGCTGTGAGAGATACGAGGTGAGGAGCGCAGACGCTCTCAGAGCTTTCTTCAGAAGATAGAAAGGGTTAGTGTGTTTCAGAGGTTTAGCTAAGGGCAGGATTTAGGCTGTTCCAGGTCCAAATGAATATTCGCAGGTGGTTATCCTTACACACGTACAACACAATGGATTACTATATACTAGAGGTTGCAGACACGAGCGGACTAATACATTCTCTCGTCTCCGCTGTCGGGAAGTCGACGAGTCAGACGGTGGAATAAAACGACAAGACAGACAGTAAATAAAGCAGAAAGATACCTTATTATAGTCTGAACATACGTCGCACTAGATGAAGCCGATTCTATCGCTTCGTATGAAGTGGAGAGGTGTGTGTGGGACATGTTTTTAATGTGTTTTTAATCCCACGCCCACCCTTTCCTGGAAGAACCTGTTTTGTTGTCATTTAAGGAGAAATAACTCCTTCGTTAAGCTATAAGGATTTTCCGAGTCAAGTGTTTCAGATGAGCGGCCATTTTAAGAACGGTACATCTTTATATAGTGTAATATGATACACAGACTTATTATTATTGAACGTTTATTGCACTGATTTACTTTCGTCATTAACAGCGTAGACTAAAAAAATGAAAGCAGTCATGCTGGAAATGAAGTGTGTATCCTGTGTGTGGATGTCGACTGAAGTGTGGTTTGATGCCGGTTTTTGCTTTAACTATGGAAACCACGGCTAGACGGCTGCTGTTTGGAATTACTGACTGACTGAAAAAAGCGTGTAGCAGTCGAGCAACACCTGTTACATTCGTGTGCAATATGTTTTATGCAGTAATTGCATTATAAAGATGTTTGGAAGGATTCATCATCATTATTGCAATTCCTCCATATTTAACTGTGCCTAATAATCAAAATGTAGCTACATGCCCCATAGTTTGTTGATTGGTTAGCAGCTGCTACCATGAGAAACCAATCAGAATCGTGCATTTTTTTCTCATTTCTGTTTGAAAGCTACTCGCGAGCTAGCTACACTCTGAGCTAAAGGTTACCGTGACGATGAAATTTGCCGCATGAGGAGAATAAAATCACCGTAAAGCATGCTCTAGCGTGGTGTATCGCTTTCTTAAAACGGAAACAAAAATACAATTTAATAAAATCCTGTGTTCAATAAATAATTACATTTCTTATTAATGATATTCGCTGTAAACAACTGCACCGCCATGCAATGTAGTCTGTTAATCGTATGCTTTGGTTGCTAAGCAACATAACGATAAAAGATGTTGAAAGGGGGGTGCACGGCGGCTCAGTGGTTAGCATGTTCGGGTCACAGGGTTGAGTTCGAATCCCGTGTTCGGTTCCACTGCCCTGTGTGTGCGGAGTTTGCATGTTCTCCCTGTGCTGGAGGGGTTTCCTCTGGGTACTCCGGTTTCCTCCCCCAGTCCAAAGACATGCATGGTAGGTTGATTAGCATGTCCAGAGAGTCCATAGTGTATGAATGGGTGTGTGAACGTGTATGTGATTGTGCCCTGCCCTGTGTGCCTTGGGATAAGCTCCAGGTTCCCCGCGACCCTGTAGGATAAGTGGTATAGAAAATGGATGGATGGATGGATGGATGGATGGATGTTAAAAGGGTGTTCTATGGACATAACAACAGCTTTAGTGTAGCGGGTTTATTAGTATAAAACCCGGTGCATGAATATTGATATTAATTCTTTTGATCGGGGATCGGCCAGTCGGATTTTAAAAGGAAAACTATCCATTTTAGAATTGGTTTTATAAGACAACACATCATTTCGCCTCCATTACTAACACGTTAACCAATTTTAATCGTTTTCAGCGGAAGCAATGTTATCGATATGGCTCAGTGGTTAAAGACTCTGGGTTACTGATCAGAAGGTAAGTTCAAGCCCCAGCACTGCCAAGCTACCACTGTTGAGCCCTTAACCCTCAATTGCTCAGTTGTATAAATGAGATAAATGTAAGTCGCTCTGGATAAGAGCGTCTGCCAAATGCCGTAAATGTAATGTCAAATGATTAAATAACAAAATCGGACAAACGTGTCATCACCGCTTATACTACTTCGCACGGGCGCTTCGTCACACAGTCATTTTATTTCCTATTTCCTCATCCGTAGCTGAAATTAATTCCCGGCTAAGCCACTGGTTTATGTGTAGTTTCACATCACAGATTATGGACTAAAGTTTTATTTACATACGTCAGAAGTAGCCCAGGAGAGTATCTACTTTCCGTGAAGGCTGAGAAAAGCCCATCTCCCATACCTCATCCTTACCACATTCTACAGAGGGACTATCAAGAGCAGTACCAAAGCATGTAAGAGTTTCTTCCCTCAAACCATCAGACTCTTCAATATTCAGACAATGGTCTGACACCAACCCACACACACACACGCCCATACTCAACTCAACACCATTCCACTCCCTTTGCAATTCTTACACATTTCTTTCCTTAATTGCTGTTAAAACACTGCAAAAAAAAAAAAAAACATTGTATGAACCAAAAGCATTTATGTCATGTTTACATTTACAACATTTATTATTATAGTATAATATCTCTTTGCACTTTATTCCACAGTCACTAGAACTGTGTACTTTTAAATCACATCGTGTGATTCAGACACGAAAGAGCTTCTGAATTAAATTAATCTTACTAAATGAATGCATTGTTTGAATTAAATTCCTTACATTCTGACTGATTTGAAGTCCAGAGCTTCGGTATGAAGGGATTTCTTTCCCCTGTAAGATGAATTACAGCGCCATCTGCAGCGCCCACGTCGCTACTGCAGCTCCTGTAATACCACAAACGATTCAGGCAAGAACATGTTGAGTAAGTGTAGGTCGCACCAACAAGGATTAAATTGGACATAGTTTTCAGACAATGTTTTGTTTTGATAGAAGATTAGGTTTGTTTTATTTATTATAAACTGTATTAAACAGAGCCTTTTAATCACATATCAGCGATTAAAACTTGAGCTCATTAAATCGCATTATCATTATCAACACTTTTTTTTCTCCATTACAAAAAAAACTTAAATTATTCACAACCTGTCTAAATATATTTATATACCACATTGTTGGAAAAATTTAAACCACTTCGGATGTGAGATGAAAAGTCTGAAAGTACTGTAATGGAGCAGAAGAATAAAGATAATGTAAATGTACTGACTAAAACCAGGATTAAACGATGGCTGCTTATATACTGTATACACGAGGTTTAAAGTTGATGCAACTTGGTCAAAGACGAATACTTAATCATTCTGGTCGTTCAAGGTCGGCTTCATTTAACTACCCATGGTCCCAGAATGTATCAATAGGATCGGTATTTATTTATTTATTTAGTTATTATTGACCTTTTTGGATCAGCACACAAACAAACTGTACACGAAAAGCTCATGATGTCAAAAAGCAGGGTTAAAATGTATGTACTTTTTAGTATAGTTCATATTTTTTTCACAATATGTGTGAAATATGTGTGTACTTTGTCCACTTAACACTGTTATTTTTTCTTGTGTGTGTGTGTGTGTGTGTGTGTGTGTGTGATGAAATCACTTACAGATACCACCCTGACGTTGATTATTTTCCTGTAACAGCACATTCTGGAGTCTTTTATTCTTTTTTTTTAAAAAAAAAAAAAAAAAAAAAAAAAAAAAAAAACAATTTGCAAACAATTACAAAGTTTATTAACTTAAAAAAACAAAAAAAACAAACAGTGTATACTTTTTATCCATTTACAGTTACATGTAATGCTGTGGTACATCAGTGAAATCATGATCCATCGCTGTGAATGACCTGCTGCTATAACGTTTTAGAGCGAGTGCATTAATATAAAGCTGTAGCTGCGTTACTGTCTGACCTGTTGGTGATGCAGAATAAATCCTTTTAATCTCAACTCCTTCCTCCTTCCAGATTTACTGTATGCTACGATCGAGGCTCTATACTTCAGCCTGTTAATTAGTGAAGGTACAATACTTTGACAAGGGGAACAGGCCATAAACAAGGCAGTGAGGAGTAGCGGAGATGGAATGTGTAACCTGAGAAGAGACCTTCCCTGACTGCTGCCTTCATTAATTTGGAACCCTGGCGAGGTGAGATTTATACCTATAATCAGTGTGTGGGGATGTGGAGGGGATGATATGGTGGCTGCTCGGGGGAGATAAGTGCTTCTAGTGCTTGCTGGTAATTGTCAGAATGGCGATAGTGTGCTGAGATGCCATTAAAACCACCGAAGTGCCCTGTGGGCCTTTTTCTTCAAATCAAATAATGGGTCTGTGTGAAGATCAGGTCACGTTCTGCGTGTGTGTGTGTGTGTGTGTGTGTGTGTGTGTGTGATGCTTCATCCTCCCTCTTTCATTTTGAATTATGAGGTGCTGGTGAAACAGGGTGCAGCACCATGTCATTGTCTACCAACACCTTCTCACCTTGTCAAATAAACATGGTTTTATTTGATTCTAGTTCTGGTTGTAAATAATGCCACTGTAGTCAGGGTTTGATTTTTTATTTTTTTTAATAGATTGTAAAGTTGAAGTGATAAGATGCCTTGAATTAAAATGATGTGATATACATTTTATTAACAATATTTTGATTCCATAAAGTTCTGGGTCATTCCTGTTATGCAGCGCCATTTGGAGCTCAGGAAACTGCTCAGGTAGACAGTAAATAAATAAAATGGGAAGTTTTAAGGAAATTAATCTGCTTTAAACTGATACTAGTGATAATGATAGTAGCCTGGATTCATTCATTCATTTCTTAAAGATAAAGCACCAAAAAATAACAGAGCGGAAAGTGAAACCGGGGACACAAATGATAAATACAACTGAAAATAAAAGGTAATTTATGAAAAATTAGAATTTTGAAAATAAGCTTGAGGTAATTATTTATTTATAACTTTACAATTTTCTATATATCTACATAAATATGACCTAAAACATCAGATTATCACAAAAGTCCTAAAAGTAGACAAAGAGAACCCAATTAAACAAATGACACAAATTATTTTACTCGGTCATTTATTTATTGAGGAAAATGATCTGATACTACATATCTGTGAGTGCCAAAAGTATGTGAACGTCTAGGATTATCAGTTAATTTGAAGGTGAGATTAGAGTCAGGAGTTTTCAGTCAATGGGATGATGATCAGGAGTGAGTGAGTGAGTGAGTGAGAGCCCGGTTTTATTTAAAGAAGAGGGATCTATCAGAGTCTGATCTTCACAACACATGTTTGTGGAAGTGGATCATGACATGAACAAATGAGATTTCTGAGGACGTCCGAAAAAGAGTTGTTGAAGCTCATCAGGCTTGAAAAGGTCACAAAACATCTCTAAAGAGTTTGGACTCAACCAACAAAGTTCATTCCAAGAGCAAGACGTGTAATAGTCCATGAGGTCACGAAGGAACCCAGGGTAACTTCTAAGCATCTACAGGCCACTCTCACATTGGCTAATGTTAATGTTCATGAGTCCACCATCAGGAGAACACTGAACAACAATGGTGTGTTATGGCAGGGTTACAAGGAGAAAGTCACTGCTCTCCAAAAAGAACATTGCTGCCCTTCTGCAGTTTGCTAAAGATCACGTGGACAAGCCAGACGATGTTTTGTGGACGGATGAGACCAAAATAGAATTTTTGGTTTAAATGAGAACTGTTATGTTTGGAGAAAGGAAAACACTGCATGGATGCTGGACATGCAAACAATGCTGGACATAAGACCATTATCCCATCTGTGAAACATGGTGGTGGTAGTAGCATGCTTGGAGGCTGTTTTGCTGCATCTGGACCAGGACGACTCGCCATCATTGATGGAACAATGAATTCTGAAGTATACCAGCGAACTCTAAAGGAAAATTTCAGGACATCTGTACGTGAACTGAATCTGAAGAGAAAGTGGGTCATGCAGCAAGACAACGATCCTAAACACACGAGTCGTTCTACTAAAGAACGGTTAAAGAAGAATGAAGGTAATGTTTTGGAATGGCCGAGTCAAAGTCCTGACCTTAATCCAATAGAAATGTTATGCAAGGACCTGAAGCAAGCAGTTCATGTGAGGAAACCCACCAACATCCCAGAGTTGAATCTGTTCTGTACTGAGGAACGGGATAAAATTCCTCCGAGCCGACGTGCAGGACCGATCAACAGTTACTCCGAACGTTTAGTTACAGTTATTGCTGCACAAGGGGGTCACACCACATACTGAAAGCAAAAGTGCACATACTTTTACAACTCAGAGACATGTAATATTGGATCATTTCCTATAATATTTTTGTCTCATTAGTTTAACTGGATTCTCTTTATCTGCTTTTAGGACTTGTGTGAAAAATTTATGTTGTTTTAGGTCATATTTATGCAGAAATGTAGAAATTTTCATGCACCACTGTGTGTGTGTGTGTGTGTGTGTGTGTATATTTTTTTTAACAGTCTAAAACTGTTGTACAGTTAAAATGAGATGTTTCATCAACATGGAAAATGAAGGTGAACATTCCTGCTAATGACTGCTAAAAACACTACCTAATGACTTCTTTATGATAAAATACCATTACATCCATTAAGCAATGCTACATAATATTGTAAAATGCTGAGGTACACAAACCACAAGGTCGGCACAAGGTTAATGTAAGAGCGTGTAGACGAGCAGAAAGGGATTAGTGGGAAAAACAGAAAGGGATATGGGAATGTAGGCCTCAGGGCATAGCACAGATATTGGTGTATAAATTGTGCCGTTGCATTGAAAGTCATTACAGCTGAATCATAACAGGAAAATAATCCATACATGGACTATAACGGAGCTGTGTAACACACTGAGGTATATCTGTAATGACGACACGCGGTCGAGAGAGCTGGTGAGGATACTGCATGTAGGCAGCGTTGGAGAAAAGTACTGCGCAATTATATTTAAGTGAAAGTATAGATCATGTGGTGAAATCTTCGTTGTGTATTAAAATGTAAAAAGAAGATGTTCATGGAAGTTTTGTTTAAATTAATGAATATGATCATTAGGGCGGCTGTGGATCAGGTGGTAGAGCGGGTTGTCCGCTAATCGTTGGCGGTTCGATTCCCGGCCCACGTGACTCTACATGCCGAAGTGTCCTTGGGCAAGACACTGAACCCCAAGTTGCTCCCGATGGCAAGTTAGTGCCTTGTGTGGCAGCTCTGCTACCACTGGTGTGTGTGTGTGTGTGTGTGTGAATGGGTGAATGAGAACCAGTGTAAAGCGCTTTGTAGAACCGCTAAGGTTAAAAAAAAAAAAACGCACTATATAAGTGCAGACCATTAGCATTACCATTTGCTTGAAACTGAAATGTAAATAAAATGTGCAGGAGTCCATTTGATTGATGAGAGAAGAGAAGAGAGAGATTTGTACAAATATTAAGAAGTAAAAAAGCCTTGTTTTGGGGGTTTTAGCAAGTGTGCTAGCACTGTCTGTTTCATGCTAGACATTTTGACAGGGTGGAAAACAAACTACACTATATTTTAGCTAGATTGCTAGAGTTAGAGTTAGCTTCTAACTACATCTATTAATTCCAGAGATCCAAGTCACTGGCTGCAAAACAAACAAACAACTAGTTCACAAAACTGAAGTGTTTATTTGCTGAGGAGACTCGAGAAGACTCCGTGTTTTCGTTGATTACAATATTGTTTTAAAGTAAGTGTGGTTTATGTTTGCAGGTAGTAATGAAGAGTACCTGACTCACAAGGTTGAAAAAGGAATAAATATCCCATTTCTGCAATTTATCATTCAGTACAGTTGCTCCAAAAGCTGCTTTTTTCTTGGTGCAATTTTCTAAGCGATTTAGAAACCCTCGCCAAACTGACAATTTAGCGTTGTTTCTAAAAACTGCACGCCAGCTGAGAAGGACGGATAAAAGTCAGGCAGGAAAATGGCACCTGCTGAGTGAGAAACACTCGATGTTAACTCATTTTTTCCAGTGTGGCCAAAAACGTGGCCAAAAAAACGAATGTAAATAAACAAACACACAAATAATCACCGTATACCACAGTGTGGTTGAATTCTCAAGGACAGAAGATGTAGTCAGAAGACGTGGATAAATTTTATTTAACCGTACGGCTCTGAAAGTAGTTCTGGCTGTAACATAAACAACTGGTTTATATTAACGTGCTCGCTAACACTAATACTTTATAGTTTCTATAGTAACAGCTAATCTGGTCTCCATAGTAGAATAATTTAATGTTGTGTTGTTTAACAAAGAAAAACACGTATAAACTGTTGATTTGGTGAAGTTTTGAGCTTCCTAAACAGGTTCTAAATGGAACCTTCTCTGTTCAGGAAATCATTCTGTTACAGGGTTCTATGTCAAACATTTATCTCGTGGTTCCTTCAATGGGCGGAGTTTTAGATTTAAACTGTACATATCTGTATACATTTTTGATAGATTAAACAATAAAAAATGTTCATAATATGTTCCAATGACTTAAGCACAGAGGCTTTGCCAGATGGCATCTACAGGTTAAAATCTACAGTAAAACATTTTTGTTTGTGTGTTTGTTTGTTTGTTTTTCTGAACGTAATTGTTTTGATTTTGTTTTGATTTGTCTGAAGAAAGTCGTTTTTTTTTTTTTTTCTCCATGTAATATAACTAGCAAACTGCTTCTAAAATAAAACATCTAAATTTCAGCTCTGATAGACGTTATTGGTTTGTTTCTAATATTTTAAACATAATGTGTTTTTTGTATTTATTTAACAAATATAACCTAATAATTTATTCCGTTGGTTTTTTTGCTACGCATGCGCAGTTGGAGTGAAGGCACCTGTGGTTGTTACGTCACGCTCACGTTCAAGTTTTGTTTTTTTGTTGTTTTTTAAATAAAAACAATCTGAGGCCGAACAGAAACACAGCTGATTTCTCACGGTACCGAATAACGAGCGAATTGGAGATGGATCCGAAGCAGCCGCGGGATTTTCCGCCCGTTCACGAGCCGCCGAACACCGAGAGAGACTTCCGGACGCCGCGGTTCTGGGATCAACGTGACGGTCCGAAGCCGTGGCCGAGCACGAGCACGTGCACTCCGGTAGCGGGGCAGTACGAGCCACTGGAGTTCTACGGTGCACGCGCAGAGGAGCCGCAGGGCGCGCGCATCGAGACGGACGACGTGTGCGAGCTTAACATCAAGCTTAAAATGTTGGAGCTGGAACAGCTGATAGGATCTGAAGACACGAGACAGCAGAAGAAACCGGTGCAAAAACTGTGAAAGTTTTTATTTCTTGTTTTTAAAAAATAATCTACAGTGCCCTCCATTAATATTGGCACCCTTGAGCAAAGAAGGCTGTCTTTATTGTTTAAACTTTTGCTCGTTTGTTCAAAAAATTCACAAAAATACTCTGCTCTCATGGATATCAAACAATTGCAAACACAACACAGGTTTTATGCAAAACAAATCCTGTGTGGAACAATTATTGGCACCCTTTTAGTCAATACTTTGTGCTACCTCCCTTTGCCAAGATAACAGCTCTGAGTCT
>JANDJT010000179.1:1459412-1472608 GCA_024331685.1 Stegophilus panzeri | reverse complement strand
TTTGTGATGATGTAATGCATTAGGAGGTGTTTTGTGATGATGTAATGCATTAAGAGGGTTTTTGTGATGATGTAATGCATAGCATTTTGGTTATGCTGTACACTAATTGGATTACGTTGATCTGAAAGGCCTTGGGTAGCTCAGGATGTAGCTTGTGGGTCATTTAAAAGCTTACCGGCTTGCCCAGGCTGCACTGATAGAGGTCATGGCCATAGGCTGGTACCCACTGCAGTCCACCTTGGGCGTGGTTCATGGTGTCAGGCGCGCTAGTTGGCCCCTCGGAGTAGGGAATAGAAGGCCCGGGGCTGTAAGGGCTAATCGCCTGGTGCTGCTGGTTGTAATGGTGCCTTCTGCTGGATGAGGTATGACCTACAGAAGCCAGGCTGAAGGCTTCTTCTAACAGCAAATGCATCTGCTGACGCACTTCATCTATAGAGGGCTGTGAGCTCAGTGTGGACGTCTCTGAGTGACCTTTGATCTGCCGCCCATAGCCATAGTGACGGCGAGCAGCCAAACCATCCACATCGGTCTCCTCGATGAGTTCAGGCTCCGTCTGAGACATAAGTAATACTTTCATGTCAGCCAGAAAGCCTTCATTACAATTACTTTTCTCCTAGAATAGTCATTAAAGCTGGGACTGGTAATAGGGTTGTTAATGTGGTTTGGAGACAAACTCGACTGGACTAACAATATCTGCACTACAGCATAAATCCATAATCCACCTGTTCTTCTTAAGCATTAGTTTGTTGCAAACAGTTTAAAAAGAATCCAGTTTTAAGACGTGTGCACGTGTGCAGTTTTAAGACGTGTGTTAACAGCACATAATATCTGCAAAAAGCAAAACCTTATATAGATGTGTTTAATCATTGAAAGGTGTATTAGCTCTGTTAGCTCATTTATGCCAGGTGCCACTGCTGCTAGTTACATTCATTATTAAATGCTTTTCATTAATAATCTCTCTGTGTTTATAATAATGTGCCCTAACGAATGCACACTGAGCTGGTGTTTGAGATCTGTGCATTTTGCTGCTGTTGCTTAAACAGCATTGAGAGACCTGTGTTTATTTATCACTTGCCTCGGCTCCGCCTCCTCTGATTAATAGCCGGGGCTGAGCTCGTAAACGCTGAGTTAGTGCAGTAATGAAAAACGAAGCCCATCTGCAGTCTACTGCAGGTGTGTGTGTGTGTGTGTGTGTGTGTGGTGAAATCTCTCTCTGCATGTATCTGCCTCAGTCCACCATCTTTCCCCTTCCCTTCCTCCCTCTTTCTCATGTCACAGGAAATCGGGAGCACTGCACGCTAGGGCTCATAAATCAGGTTGTGCTTGACTCGAGGTTCTGCAGTAATCTCAGATGGATTCTCTTACTCTGATCAGGAGATCCAGCTGCAACGTGTTTTACTGGATATTGCACCAGTGAAACAGATATTACAGGAGTGACAAGAGTCCTGTTGCAAAAGACAGCCATTTTATTAAGAGTTGAATTAAGGTAATACTGAAATAACGCCGGATTAAACGCCAGTTCTCATCAGACGCATCGCATCAAGACTTCGCTCAGTTCCATTTGAACAAGTGTTTTGATTAGGGATGCCATTTCCCCCCCCCCGACCGCGTACAAGTAGATGTTTTATTTCGCTCCAGCATTCAGTTATCAGGTATGAGTAGCTGAATTTTGTTTTGAGAGATATTAAGTGTTTAACGTTTAATCATTATTTCAATAAGCCTAGTCTGAGAGCTACCAAATCCAGCTACCAAAGAGCTCTTATTTTCACGCAGCTAGCGTCCCGTTAACGTTTCCTCCCACCATACTTTCTGTACACTTTGCACTTTATTTAAAAGTCATCTACAGTCTACAAAGATGTCACGACTGTACAATATGTAGCTGCATAGGAAAATGTTTGTACACTGCGACACTCATTTTACACCAACATGAGAAAAGAAATATATCGCTTATTCACTGTCCTATTGTCTCATGTCATGTTTTCAATTACAGCTGGCTACAGACGTCTAGATCTCCTTTTCTTCTGCTGCGTTTTTTTTTTTTTTTTTTTTAATTTAGAGGCGGGTGCGTTGGGACTTTACATCCAGTCGATTGTATTAGCGACCTCTTTAGGACATTTAGTCAAAACTGTTTAAGTACCCATGCACCATAGTCAGTCCCTGCAAGATTTTATGTAGATTTGGGCCAAGAGGTGCCATGTGACATCATCACAATGCGCATTCAGACAAAGCCCTCTACGAATCACATGCGTCGAACATGAGTACAGCTAAAATGTCTCATTTACCAACAAGCATCACTGCGAAAGAATTTCCTGCAATTGCAATTTCGCCAAGTCACGTAGTCTTTCACAAAAAAAAAAAAAAAAGCATAAAAACTCGCAAATTGCATCCCAAATTGTGGGGGGAAAAACGTAGCAAAATTAAGCATTTTTGGCCACAACAATCACAAAAAAAACTCCTGCATAATGGAGTCTGAAGCAGATCTCCTTAGGGGCGGGGCTGGGATGGGGGGCATGGCTGTCAGCTGGGGATTCTGCTCTAGCTCTAGATCTCGCTCTCAAAAAAACGCCAGGAAAGTAAATCCAACTCCTCAAAAAAAGTTTAATCCAAATCCAAGCGCACTGTTGCCCTTTCTCTTGCACGTAGCGTGTACGGAAATGCGGCTCAGACACGTCGGGTGTGGACTGACGGAGGCCTTGTTGTGATATTTACGTGATGATTTCAGTGTGGTTTCAGGGTCAGGTTCTACTCCGATTGAGTTTATTTTTAACTAATAATTAACTCCTCGCCAATGCTGATTATGTTTATAATCAAAGAGTGTTTTGGTCTTTTTTTTTTTAATCCACTACTTCCATCAAACAGATCTAAAATACCAAACTCCCTCCTCTCCTATACATCGTATAGTCTGAGCTTTAGAATGAATCTTCTCTCACTAAAACACCAAAAGAGCAGCTCGACTTACAAGAACCAAAGCCATGCAACAGACAGTGCAGATTAGCAGATTAGCATTACTCACGTCGTAGCCGCTGTTGCGGATGCCTTTCCGGGGCCGTTCTCTCATCACCAGCAGGTCCATCTCGGTTCCCCCAGGACTCGGGCTGTTTAAAGATTGTCTGCTCCGATACTCGGGATATTTTACCTCAGAGTGTCTGCAGTTAATACACACAGACATCCCAGACATATCATTCTCATCCTAGACTTTAACAGACATTCACTAACTCTTGTACGCTCCACATGAACAGATTTTTAAAAATCTCTGATACGGTGAAGCTTTCTATAAGATTAAGATTGAACATTTACGGTATGGAAGGAGTCTCCAGTGTCAGAGTCAGATATAAAGCTGTAACCTTTCCGACATCTTTAGGACAGACGAGTGCACCCTTTGCAGTTTCACAGACGTTCCAAAGATCAAATGTAAGTATAAATGTATATTTTTTTTAAAAGTACAGCGTGTCATTCTTTAATAAATCAAAATGATAAACGTTGTCAAATTGCTGTGGTATAAGAGGAATAAAACACTCCAGGAAAATAATCGACTTGGGAATGGTAACAGTAGCTGCGCTTCATCACCCCACCCTACTGTTGATTATTTTCCTATACCAGCACAACACAGTGTGCCGTCACAGTGGGGGTCTGAATGAGTTTTTAACAAAGACAATACATTATACAGCCAAGTACACGTAACTAAATCTATCTGTAAGAAGTTAGTCTGAAAATATCAGGCTGAGGATTATAAAGTTACGCACGAAACTGACAACGTATGCACCGATTTCGTGAAGTCTGGCACTACAAAGCACTAAAATTAACTGCTTGATTTCCGTTCAGAGATTTCAAATTGTCAGTAAAGGTGAAACTTAACAAATTAATCCAGATTGAGTGCTTTGGCGCTTTTCCAGTTCTGACCAGCTTGCAGTTCACTTCATTTCCCTTCTATATGTAAAACTGACTGACTGCATCATCAGCATATGTATGTGCACGAAGCAGAGGTCTTCCCATCACACCATTACACATCGCACACAAGCATGAAATTAGCCAAAGGAGGCTAAAAAAAAGCCTGGCATCACGTCGCCAGCTGGATCAGATATCCATCAGTGGCTGCAACCAGAGCCATTAGTTGACCCAGATGTCCTTGCATTGGTAAGAAATAAAGTAAGAAATAAATTCAAAGAAAAGCTGGGTTTAATTGGGTTTAATAAACAGTGGGCCTTGGGATAAACTCTTGGGCGCAGTGTGTAATCGTCAGTAATTGGCTGTAGTGAGAGAGAGAGTGCTTCTGTAGGACCACTTGTGGTTTGCAGCTTGATAAGAGGATTTGCCTAAATTGGCAGACACGATTTCGAACCCCTCGGCCGCCAAAGCCGATGCTTAAAAGTCACGTGTTTAATTTGAGAATTGACGGCTGTTTATTTGTAGGATGGGACTGTCTGGATCATAACGAACGAGATGAAAGTAGTACTTGATACCTGTAGCATCTGAGGAACATCTGAATCGTATGACTATGCTGGGGTTACGGTACACATTTCTACCTCATCTGTAGCCGAGATGAATCGGCGCCAGTCTGGCCGAGTCTACAGACTTTTGGGACATCCAGAGTCACCTCATCACATAAAAAAAGTAGTATGTGAAAGTTGTGCAGATGCTAATTTCCCACAGAAATGTCACATGAAGATGGTGAACGTGAACAGATCAAAAGTGAACAGATTCTGGGCTTCACTGGGGGGGGAGGGTTGGTGGAGGCTCATAATTGCAGGTTTGCTTTCATACAGAAGAATTCTTTCCGAACCCAATTCCATATGTCACTTTTTGTGCACTCAGTTTTTCCAAATGGTTGGCACTAGGATTATCCGTTTTCCTTTAGTACCTACACTCATGCTTGGAAGAACAGTGCTATTTTGGATGCATGGCATGTCGTTGTGCAGAAATACCTTCAAACATGGAGCGGACCTCGTATAAAAGAAGATTTTTAACCGGACAGGCTTTCATGAGAAGTGCGTTTTTCATGACGCTCACACTGCAAGCGCTCGCCCTGGAAATGTGAGCTAATTACGGCACTCTGGTCCTGTGAAAGTCTAGTTTTATATCTCAGTATCCACAATAACACCTTCCTAGGCATCACAAAAGTACTGTAGAAACAATCGCATTGTCGGTACGCAGCCGGTCGCATTTGCGGTAACCAGAGGTATGTTCTCCAGAATAGAAAACAGCGTTCACACCTCTCTGATTGTAGCGAATAAAAAAAAGGCAAGTGTCAAAACCAGCTTAGATCCCTGATGACCGAGCATGAGGTGACAGTGATGAGAGAAAAGAAATTTTGAGAAGAAGCAGACTCAAAATTGAACCCAGTTATTCTGGGTGGCACCAGATAGTGGGATTATAAATCATTAGAGTATACAGGTGTAGAAGAGTAAAGACAGGAAGTACCAGGTGTGTTTACAGGATGTTCATTATGAGCAGATTGTAAATAAGAGTCCTGGGATGAGCACATGGCCATGTTTATGATTACAGCAGCAGCTCTTTGGTACATATCTACAGTATCCAGGTAAGACTATTGAAGCAGCAGTGAGAATTGAATTATATACATATATACCAATAAGATAACATACTTGGACAATCCCAGTAGCATTCCATTCTAAAATACATGACAGAATGATGACGTCTTCACACACTAACCTCCTGCGAGATTTGACGTATGTGGAGCTCCGGTCGTCGTCGTACTCTGGCGTTCTGCTGGGTGGTCGGGTAGCCGGGATGCGTTCGGATTTTTCGCTTGCGTGTCTCGTAGCCTTGGAGCTGGTTTTGCCCTCGGCTGACGGGAAGTCGTAGTATCCTTTCCTCTTGGCTTTCAGCCTTAGCTTGTTCCTGTAATGCTCGATGTCTGACTTCTGCTTCAGAGCCAGATTCACCTGAGGAGAGACAGAGGAGGACGTGGTTTGTCTGAAAGCATAAAATAAAAGAATTAAGAAAGAGGAGCACTCAAGCCTTGATTTCCCATCGGTCGACTAATTATACACACTCGAGGGAAATGTGTCATGGATTTTTTTTAAATGCTAATTTAAGTAAACGAGGCCAGAATAGGTATGCATTTGGTGCGTTATTTCACTTCATGGGATCCGGGGCATAAAACTACTATTATATGTACAATTTATTGTTTTAAAAATCAATCAATCAACACATTCTGACCAATCAGAATCGACAATTAAACAGCACTGTGTTGGAGTTCAGTTGGTGGAAAGACATTCAAACCAGTCATTTGATACTTGTCCAAGAAGGTTTGCGATGGTTAGTACAAGTTCAGTTGGTCTGCTTAATTAACAAAACCTTGCAGGTAAAGCTGACCTGGTGTCATTCTGGTCATGCTGTTCTATGCTGGATTTTTGTCATAGAGCTAAAATTCTAAACATGGTTAAGCTTTTAAAAACACTCGAGGATTTTCTGGACTCGAGCGATGTCATCATGACTTCTGCTAAGTACCAGGACATTTTATCCAAAAAAAACCTGGCTGCATCTGCCATGAGGTTACGACTTGGCCATAGATGGATCTTTCAAGAAGACAATGACCTTAAACGTATACCTAAATAGACAGAAATGGCTAAAGGATGGAATCATTTTTGTGATTTAAAGCGGTGGTCAGACCTGTGAATATGCAGGAGCTTGAAATGGAGGAAGGATCTCAAGATCCTCAACAAACGTCTTCAGTCTCGTCAGATTTCACAGGAACCGACTCTGCACTGTTATTCTCTCCGGACCACAGACAACAGCACCAAAAAATTCATTGCACGGGGTGCCAATAGTTTTGAAAACAGTGTTCTGCAGCGTACCTCGCCGTTCAGGACGGCTGAATCTTGACTGCGGTCAGAAGAAGCTGGTTGCGAGTACGCCGGCGGTGCTGCTATCGGTTTTACAGAGATGAGCTGCAGAGATCCTGACGAGGTGTCATACGGATCTGCCAAACACACACACACACACACACACACACACACACAGCATGAACTTACACCTTCATTCCAGTGGCTACATCAGCAGAGCTGTGCTCCGAGCTACAAATGGTGCAGATCATTAATTGCCTAAACTAGGAATGCATCAATACCATTATTTCAGACCGAGCACGAGTACTACTGCGTTTTCTTTCTGTACACATCGATACCAAAACGAAAATGAGTAACCTACTTAGTATTAATCAATTATGGACCTCATAGAAAGTTATATTTAGCTCTGTTTATGATGATTGTCCTCATTGTGTGCTGCTAGAAATGAACTCCTCGTGCTGAGTTTTATATTTTCAGATGTTATGGTGTTTAAACAGTATATTTAATAGACAGCGCTCTCAAAAAGCATGCAAAATACAAGGACTCATGTAGAGGTCGTGCGATAATGGATGTTACCGATACCGATAAAGTTGTGCGGTACATACCTGCTGATAACCGATTAATCAACCGATAGTTTATAAAACATACTGTAACACGCAAAGTAAAATATCGCTGAACTTTATTACAGAAATAAACAGTACTGACTATACCGTGAAAACGTACTGTACTTTTTTAATGAAATAAATATTTATATATATTAACTATTATTAAATATTAAAGTAAATAAAAGATACACATCCGAACTGAACCAAAAAGTAACACTCCAAATAACTATAAAAAAAACAGTGATGTCCAAATGAATAATAATTTTTAAAAAAAACACTTCAAATAACACGACAAAATTAGTCAGTGATTAGAGTTTTAATTTCGTCTCTAGAGGTCGCTCTCGTACCGTATAACGACGACGGACCCTTCTCAGACGCTCCGCAACGGACGCAGCCGGGAAAAACGATCAGTGTGGATTTTTGCCGAAAGCTGAAAGTTCCAGCGATCGGTTATGGGTGATGATTAATTGGCAAAACCGATCAATCGGTCGACCTCTAGACTCATGCTCCTTCTGTGGCTGAATCTCACATGGTGTTCTATTGTTCATGTAGGGCACTAGGTAGAGCACACAGTGCCCTTATGTTACACCCTACAAAGCGGGCAGGAGATGGTTTACGACTTTGGCATTAATTATTAATACAACACCGAGCTAAATGAATGAAAACGAATCAAATGTAGTCGACATTGTGATGTCTGAAATATGTAAGAAAAAGGAGATGAGAAAAAAATAAAACCATTCTGTGATGGTCAGGCACAAAATCAGTCCAGTACTGTGCTTATTTACAAACGATATACACAGTGACCGTATATTAAAGCGTTAACGACTTTTTCTTAACATTAACTTCCTGTATCAAGCCCACATGACACAAGAAAGACACTTTATTTTTTTTTAAAGAAAGATTTAAGCTTTTTTTTTTTTTTTTAAATAAAATGTATTAGTAGATGTTCCTCTCCCTTCATATCTGTAAGGTCAAACTCAGTCTGTGTCAGCAGAGGAACACGAGGCAGCATATGGCTGTGACGATGTGCTGTACACACTCCCTGCGATACTAACGCAGCATGAGGGAGAACTCTACATGACAGATAATTATGTGCGAGGGAAGCGTCTGTTTTTCTCTGAGAGGGTGTGTTCGTGTGTGCAGAGAGACGCCTGTGTGTGTTGATTATTCACATATTATATACGGCCCTTTTTACAGTCTAGTTAGCATCCGCTTGTTGCTTAGACAAAATTTGTCCAAAATGAAGGTGTGGAGGGGCGGAGCTAAGTAACATAAAGTGTGAGAACATAATCTGCTGGAACTGTGGAATTTTATAACACAAAAGTTTCACAATATATATATGTATATATATATATATATATATATAGTTTATTTATGCCTTTGGATTTCTGTTTTAGCTTCATAACAATATCTTTAACCTCGGACCTCCTTTTGAGTACGATTGTAGATTTCCAGATTCCACAGCTATCTATACTATACATTTGTATGTGTGTGTGTGTGTGTGTGTGTGTGTGTGTGTGTGTGTGTGTGTGTATTGCTCTCTCTCTCTCTCTCTCTCTCACCCGTCCTCTTCTTACTTTCCTCCTTCATGAGATTTTGCTGTGTCGTGATTTTCTTCGCTGTGGAGCCTCGTACTGAGACCGGCCTCGCCGATTCGACGCTGACCGCAGAACCGTCCTCGCTTGGCAACCTGCTGCGAGGAGAAACCATAGCAACAAGACGGCGGAGGTTCATGCGAGAGCTGAGCATGTACATTACAGTGCATGGGCTTTCTCACTGAACACACACAGACAGACGTCAGGATTATAACAGCATTGGAATAATTACATGACAAGGGGTTTTTTTTGTTTGTTTTTTCCTTAATTTGTGCGTATGCATCTTCACAGCCTCACTTCACCGGATGATTTTTCCAAATGATGCGTTGAAATAAACATTAAAGGAATTAACAAGTATAATACTTCAGCGTCGGAAATATTTTAGGACTTAGTTAGTAAGTTTAGTAAAGTCTGTGATCAGGTTAAAAGGCAACATTTAAATGGACACAAAAGCAATAATTAATGAGATTCTCTTAGGAATAATATTTCTTTCCCTTAGTGTTAAAATTTAATTGAAATAAAATCAAACTCAGGCGCACGGTGGCTTAGTTAGCACGTTCGCCTCACACCTCCAGGGTCAGGGATTCGATTCCCGCCACTGTCCTGTGTGTGTGGAGTTTGCATGTTCTTCCCGTGCTGTGGGGGTTTCCTCCGGATACTCCGGTTTCCTCCCCCAGTCCAAAGACATGAATGGTAGACCGATCGGCGTATCTGTAGTGTATGAATGTGTGTGTGAACGTGTAAGTGATTGGCACTCCATCCAGGGTGAACCCCGCCTTGTGCCCCATGCTCCTGGGATAGGCTCCAGGTTCACCGTGACCCTGTAGGATAAGCGGTATAGAAAATGGATGGATGGATAAAACTCTGGCTTTTTTTCTACCCCAGGGAACATAAGTGTCCTTCGTGTCGTCCAAACCTTTTCCGGATTTCACCACTGAGGGTCTTTTTGGAGTTGGTTCCGTCCAGGCGGATGACCTTCTCCATGGAGAGAGAGGCGTCCCGGATCGGCAGCGGTGCCTGAGGAAGGGGTGCGCTGTCCTCATCGGCGCCCAGCTGACCCAAATGCTGCTTCGCATAGTCGAAACCCTGAACAGGCTACACCAGAGACCAAATAACAAATATTATAAAATCACATTTCAGCAGATAATCAGAAATCCGGCTGTAGGAACGGCTCGAATATTTACACAATAAACTGTTTACCGTTGACTTTTTCATTCATCAGTTACATTAAAATGCTTCCTTAATAACAAGTGGCATGTTTATAATAAAGTGAGTTATTATTTAAGATGTGATCAATTCTGGATATTAATAATATAGTCCTGTGATTTTTATTCTATAATATTTGGCTACATTATTGTAAGGTTTCATCTCTCTCTCTCTCTCTCTCTCTCTCTCTCTCTCTCACACACACACACACACTGTTCATTTCCTCTCATTCCGTCAACTGAAATATATTGTTTTGTATTTTACAAAAATCTAGAACGATTATATCTTTGATTGTCCTTAAAGGGTCTATGTAGGTCCTTAATAAATGCTCTTACACACTCGTACTCGTACTCTCTCTCTCTCTCTCTCTCTCTCTCTCTCTCTCACACACACACAATGATTCATGGAGTGACATGAATATTTATACCATTTATAGTTACATTTATTGTTCTCACTCAGTCTATGTTATAGCAGCATTAAACAGTCATTCCCTCACCAGCCTCTTTTCTCTCTCTCGAAGTTAAAAAGAGAAAAAAAAAACCATCATGTTACCGAGAAACCGTAAAGAAGCGTAAACTCCTCTGTCCTGAAGATGTCAGAAAACTTAAAGCTACAGATTTACCGTTACAAAGCGCTGACACTCGCGACTCCTACCACAGATGTTAAATAAACGGAAAATTATGAAGGATTATGAACCATATGAATGATTACGCACATTGTTTAATCTGTTTATATGAAGCATCCACTGTACGAGTCCCTGTGGACGAGCTGTTACTATAGAAACGATGACGTATCAGAACGAGCGTGTTAATATAAACCCGCACTACTGTCAGAGCCGCTGTTAGAGAAAATAACTCAACACCTTCTGACCAATCACGATCCAGAATTCAGCAGCTGTGGTTTTCTTCCTAGTCACTGGATGCTTAGCCTTAGGCTTTGGAAATTCACAAAGAAGTGGTTTTATATACTTTATACTGACAAGTTTGTGTTAAACTCAGGAAACTCAGTTGTGTCTGGATGGGAAGGTCATTTTCATTTCTTAATTTCATTTCTCTAAAACTTTTCTATGTAATTGGATTAAACTTCAAGCCCCTTTAATTGCATTAAGCCGCAATTAAACTGGAAGTCATGCAGGAATAAAACACATTACAGCTAATTTACTTCCAGCTGTCGCGTTAAACCTGTACAGTGACACTCGGTATGTACATAAAATAATCATAAAGACACAGCAAGCCCTGCGTCAAGAATTTGTAATGGAAAGAGGTCATCATTTTAGAGCTTTCAAACTATTTGACCAGGGATCAAACTTCCAAATCAAGTCTCGTACAGATTTTTAAGGATCTATAAATAATGAAAGAACATAATTCTACTAAAGACTGTTATTTATTTAGCTTTTTTTTTTTTTTTTTTTTTTTAAATGCACAAATATTTAATGGAAATCGACGTTAAATCTGTTTAGATGCGACATTGGTGGTGCGTCTAGATGCAGAAAATCACTGGGCAAAAAAATCAATGGTGCACAAAAATGGGTTACACGAAGATAAAATGGGTCCAAAGCGGAGAAGATCTACATGTGTCATTGCATCACGTTATGTGTTTTTGTGTCAAAAGCAAAAAAAGAAATTAACTTCACGTTAGCAGCAGGAATCTGTAGTTTAGCTGTTTTTATTCATTTATTAATACACTTTTTTTTTTTTTTTTTCATCTTGGAGAACTTGGTAGCCTGCATACCACAGCTGACCTACTTTCATGCAAAAAAAAAAACCTACAGAGAATTTCTGACCTTGTTCCCAATATATACTCCACTTATTTGGGTCTACACACACCTACATACACACACACACACACACACACACACACACACCTACATACATACAAGCTTTCGCAGCGCATCAGCATCACCTTGTAAACTGTCCTTGAATGCAATAAAATTCATAAACCCCATTGGTGATGTACCTCTCTACCAGAATATGAACATGAAAGAATATGAAAGTTGTGTACGTACCTGGTGATAATAACTCATGTCTCTCCGGTAAGTCGTCTACATGAGAGAGAACAGTACAGAAAGGCGTTATCTACAGGTACAGTCTCTCTCTCGCTCGCTCGCTCTCTCTCGCTCTCTCTCTCTCTCTCTCTCTCTCTCTCTCTCTCTCTCTAGCACTCAGGGTGCTAACTGCAAAGCACGTTAAGCATTCATGGTTAGAAGCTCTTTTTATTTTTATTTTTATATACTATTGTAGCATATGTAATAACAGTAATAATAATACGAGAAGCAGAAGGACGGGAGAAAATACCTCCACCCATATGTCTCTTTACCTTAACCCGTGGATTCAGGTTGCCAATTCCGTCAGTTTTAAAGTCGCTCTTGTTTTTGTGACAAAGAACAGCAGTGATGATGATGATGATGATGGTGACAATGCCGATAGGAGCCAAAACAGAGGCGATGATCCAGAGATTGGTGGAAGGGCCCTTCACCACAGCTGCTTGACGAGAGGATACGAAAGAACATACAACATACATGCAATCTCGCCGACATCCACTAGCATGAGCTCGGATACTTCACTTTCAAAGTCTTATGTGCATTGGAAGTGATTTGTGAAACCACTCTAACCACGCCCACCCCTTTAGAACATATTTTACCACACCCACCTGCTACCACAGACACTCTGACCACACCCGCTTTTCCCCATAGACACCCAGCCTTTCGGCACATCATTTTACCATGCCTACTTCCTCCTTGAGACACTCTGACCACACCCACCTGCTCTCAAACACAGTCTGACCACACCTACCCCTTCAAAACATACAATGACCACACCCACTTCATTTTACACAAATTCTGATTTCATTTGTATATACTAAGACCATGCCCACTTCCTCCTACAGACACTCTGACCACACCCACCTGCTACTACAGACACTCTGACCACACCTACCTGCAACTACAGACACTCTCACCACACCTACCTGCTACTACAGACACTCTG
>JANDJT010000179.1:1423567-1443415 GCA_024331685.1 Stegophilus panzeri | reverse complement strand
GATGATACTGGTGATAATTCTGACTGTGATGATACTAGTGATAATTCTGATGGTGATGATACTGGTGATAATTCTGACTGTGATGATACTAGTGATAATTCTGATGGTGATGATACTGGTGATAATTCTGATGGTGATGCTGTTAAATCTAAGGGTGATGATACTGGTGATAATTCTGACGGTGATGCTGCAGTTGATAAATCTGATGGTGATGCGAAAGATAATAGTGACGGTGATAATGATACTGGTGATAATTCTGACGGTGATACTGGTGATAATTCTGACGGTGATACTGGTGATAATTCTGTCGGTGATGCTACTGGTGATAATTCTGACGGTGATGCTACTGGTGATAATTCTGACGGTGATGATACTGGTGATAATTCTGATGGTGATACTGGTGATAATTCTGATGGCGATGATACTGGTGATAATTCTGACGGTGATACTGGTGATAATTCTGACAGTAATGATACTGGTGATAATTCTGACGGTGATACTGGTGATAATTCTGACGGTGATACTGGTGATAATTCTGTCGGTGATGCTACTGGTGATAATTCTGACGGTGATGATACTGGTGATAATTCTGATGGCGATGATACTGGTGATAATTCTGATGGTGATGCCACTGATAATAATGACGGTGATAACACTGGTGATAATTCTGATGGTGATGCTGTTGATGAAACTGATGGTGATGATGCAGTTGATAATTCTGATGGTGGTGATGAAACTGATGGTGATGCCACTGATAATGATGATAATGAGGATGCTGGTGTTATTTCTGATGGTGATAATGCTGGTGATAAGTCAGATGGTGATGCTGTTAGTAATGCTGCTGGTGATGTTGCTGGTGATAATTCTGACAATAATGAAGCTGTTGATAAATTTGTTGACAATGATACTGGTGACAATTCTGATAGTGATGCTAATGATAATTCTAACGATAATTCTGATGATGGGGGTACTGGTGATAATTCTGGAGGTGATGGTGTTGCAGATAATTCTAATAGTGATGATGCTGATGTCAGTGATTCTTGTGATAATGCTGAAGGTGTGGATGCTGATGATAATTCTGTTGGTAATGATGCTGGTGACAGTTCCATTATGCCTGGAGGTAAATCACTTTTTCTTCCTGATGTGTGAACAGCTAATATAGTCAGGGTGGGTGAAGACACAGATGCTGTTCTGTCTGACAAAAGGTTTATCCCTGATGCTGGAAATCTAGCCGGTAACACTGATTCATTTGACGATGTTGTGTTTAATACCATATGCAAGGAAAGTGTTGTATTGCTTGTTGAAGAAAAGGACTGTCCATTTTTAATTATAAGTACCTGATGCAGTGGATGTTTTATGTAACTAAAACCTCTAGACACTGCTGGATTTGATTTACTTGCTTCTGAGCTAGCCTTTAATGCCAATGTGGTATAGAACTCATTATTCATTGACCACTCTGTCCCAGCAGAGTTGCCATTCGGTCTTACGGGTGTAAAGTTCAGGCCCTGGGCACCAGTACCAGGCACAGATGTCTGTTTTGATAATACAATAGATGTAGTTTCATCAACAAATGTGTCTTTTGATACCTTTCTTTGAGATGAGACAAGTAAAGCATTTCTGGAGAATATTCCAGGTGTAGATGGCATTCTTCTGTCTGAAGAGGTCAAATAATCTGACTTCTCTACATCATCTTTAGTCATTTGCATCATATTATGAAGTAGTAATGAAGGTGTGGGAGAAAAAGACATATCAGAGGACCTCTTGCTAAAAGTTGAACCCAAGAACTTTGACATGAAGGAAGACCTTGTCTCCATAGGTGTCGGTGATGAAGTTGAAGCAATGTCTGAAGAGAGTTTTTCTTGATAAGTGAAGTTATTACTGAAAGGGTTTTCAGATTCCATCAAGTGCATTAGGGTGTATGTTTTTTGGATTCGTCTTTCAGGACCCGATGTAGTTACAAAATTGGAAATTATACCATTTTGAGAGGTTAAAGACTTTCTGTCCAACAGGATTGGTGTCTTGTTACTTGACAGACGATCAGCCACCTGTTTTGCTGTAAAGCTGGAGATGATGGCAGATATTAAAGGTTTCGACAAGGTCACTGCTCTTGCTGTAGTCTCAGAAGAGACTGTGTCAATTCTGTGAGCCCTGAGTGGTGTTGATGGGATGTCGGTTGGTGGCACATCCCTAAGACCTTTTGCTATCTGTTCAATACCATGGGTTTTTAGAGTTCTGTTAGTGCTAGTTTCCAGAAGTCTTGTACTCGGCATGTACTCAGTGAATGCAGAAACTGTTAGCATTGATAATGCCTTTTTAGGCTTTGTATATTCTGAGAAGGAGACCAGTTTCTGTAGAAAGCTCACTGGTGTTGGCTTATAAATTGGACCAGACAAATGGATTCTAGAAAAAGGGACAGGTGCAATAAGTCGAGACTCCATGGTTGTCCTGTTAATATCCAAAAGAGTGTTTAGAGACGTAGCTCTAGGTGATTTATTTTTGGCTTGCCATGGAACCTGTGTGGTCAGATATGTTCTATATAACACCAGAGATTTGTTGTTGTCATTAGAGTATGGTTCTTCCCAATTCAGGTAACCAGCTGGAATTTGCTTAGTTGGTCTTCTTAGAAATAATTTGTACCCTGGAGATGTTGGGTTCTTATTTATTTCAGAGAAACCTGTTGGAGAAACCATCAAATGAGTGGTTATGAAAGAATCTGAAGGTACGATTTCCCTTTCATTTAAAGATAATGCCGCACTTGAATCTGCCTTGGTGTGGATAAACTGCTCAAGAGCTGCTGCAGATTGGCTTGCTGATTCTTCATAAATCTTTGTAAACATGCTGTTTTTAGAGTCATATAACTGCATTTGACTCTCACTTGATGTATCCAGTGGAAAAGAACTAAACAGCTTTCCATGATCATAAATTGTTCTAGTGGTTCTCCAGACAAAAAATCCACTTGGCTTATGAGATAACGAAGTCGGTTCTTGTGATGGTTGTCCTGAGAGGTGAGTAACAGGGGATAATGATGGATTAGGCTCTAGCTTAGAGGATGCCTTTGTCACTGGGCTCCTCGTTAACGGCTTGTTAAATTGCATGTATGTATCATACTCTACTGGGGTGCTTGAGCTTTTCTTAAGTGAGAGTGGTTTATCTGAGTACAGTGTGTAAGAACCAATGGCTGGACTAGTTGATATTGGAACAGAACTAGATGTGTAAGGGTGGTTATATGCGGGTTTTGTTTCTTTCAATGGTGACCATAATGAGGCTGAATCTGAAGATGATAATGACGGTAATAATAAGGATTTTAACACTGGTGACACTGTTGATGATAACGATGATGGTAGTGTTGGTGAAGGTAACATTGAAAAAGGTGGTGTTGCTAATGATGATGACATAATATCAGTGGCAACTGGAGGTTCAGTACGAGATGGTGGTTGAGATTGGACAAAACTTGTAATTGATTGTGGGCTGAACACCAAACCTGAAGCAGAAGACTGGTTTCTAATGTGCAACACAGCAGAGGATGGGATCATAAAAGATGGCTCTGCTCTCTGAAGAGAACCTTCTGCAGGAGAATGGTCAGTTTGGTTGGTGTCCTTAATGGGACTCTCCAAAGTGGAGCCTGAATGAAGAGTGATCTGTGGTTTCGCAGCAGTTCTGGCTGATATAGACTCTCTCATGTCCCTTTGTCGACTTGAATGGATAGCCGAGACGGGATCCTCATCGATCATAAGCAAACCAGATGGCCGAAGAGAAGAGGTGGACAAGGTTGCTTGGTCCAGAGATGATGCCAATGATCCAGACGCCTCGTAATTTGTTTCATCTGTAGGAGAAGAAATTTGGATGGTTATATTGGGAGTATTTCATCTTTACAATGCAGAACTTTAGTTCAAATCCTATAGCGGATAGAAGTTATAATTTTCCTGTCATATATTCTAGAAGTTTCTTTGTGGAGAAGGCAGTCAGAATTATAGCTATGCTGAACAATACAAAGTACTCAAAGCACAATTATTTTAAAAAGGCTTTAAAAACACTCTGAACAGAACTGGTATAATATTTTGTAATTTCAAGGGGGAGGGGGGATTGAAATGACGACCATTAGGCATTACAACAATGAGAATCTACTCCGAGTCCATACTTTCACTTTGTCAAGGCTTTGCTGCACAATACCCTTTACACCACAGCCACAGACATTCATTTATAGAGAACAGAAGAAATATTTAAACAAATGACACCTATAAAAAGACAGAAAAGCACTGTGCCACAGATCTAGATGTGTTAGATGTGTCAAAGCTCTGTGCAGGATGTCTGGGACGGGTCTCAAATCCATATATCCATCCAGCCTACTCTCCCACCAATCGATATTCGACAATATCTTTGAGCCACTATGATTCATTTATTAGGATTTGCAAGTCTGGCACATAATAAACAGGAGGCTGTTACTAAGTCATGTCATGCTAATGAAAGCTCATTCAAAATATAGCACATCATTTTGAATAATTAAGATAAAAGAAGAACAGTTAGGTCTCAAAGGGTTAGCTGTGATAGACAAAAGAGACATTGTGTTAGCAAATTAGCAGAACAAAAGTACAGACCAGTGTTCCATTCGACACCTATTTTGGATTTAGTTTTAGACTTATTTTATTCATTTGACTATAGTAAGTTTTAGTCGAGGTTTAGCTGACAAAAACTACAGCACTGTAAGTAAACAAGCTCAAACACCATAGTCAACTAAAACTAGCCCCCAATAGGTTATTGTGAAATTCTCAAAAGTAAGAGTATTCTTCAATGGCTGAGGTCTTTCTCCTTTTCCACTGTGTGCTGGCTAAATGAAAAATGTGTGGTGAACACATTTATTACATCAAAAAATTGTTTTTGTTTTATAGATTGAATTTACATGGTCAATACCATCCCTCCATCCTGCTTATCCTACACAGGGTCGTGGGGGAACCTGGAGCCTATCCCAGGGAACAAAGCGGGGGACACCCTGGACGGAGTGTCACCCCGTCATAGGGCGCAATCGCACATACGTTCACACACTATGGACAATTTGGAAATGCCAGCCTACAACACATGTCTTTGGACTGGGGGAGGAAACCGGAGTACCTGGAGGAAACTCCCGAATCATGGGAAAAGCATGCAAACTCCACACACACACACACACACACACACACACACACACACACAGGGTGGAAGCAGGATTCAAACCCCCAACCCAAGCGGTGTGAGGGTCAAGACCATGGTCAACTAAATCAAAACAGTGCTGATTGTTGTGTGGAAACAGGAACTATAGTTATACTGTATAAATGCAGTCTTCTGGCTCACAGGGATTCAGTCTGAGGGACGGAGGTGTGAGGAGAACAGGACAGGAGGGACTGAGGTGTGTGATGTCACACTCCAGTTCCACACCTGAGTTTATAACAACGACTTACTAGAAACAGTGAAGGTCATGGTGTCCCTTTGTCCCATTATACGCCTAGTCGGGAACTGACACACTTTCCATCTCCCTGGAGTGTATACTTACACCCTGCAGTATCTCACGTGCAGCCCAACATATCTCAAATTCCTACTTCAATCTTTCTGCACACATCATCTGTCAAAATGTCCCTCTTGTTCTTCTTAACAATCCTGCTCAGTTGGAAATAAACTGATATATGAAGAGAATTTTTACCCACATCATCATCGCAATCATTTATTCAGAATCCAGTGCTGCAAATGAGAGCAGATTCTCTCACAGAAGCCACATTACAGACCTCTGCTCCCGCAACGCTGAAGAGGTCAAATAAACCATTTATTAAAAATGAGCTTGTGTTGAAAATGGACTGGTCTTGTGTGTCTGATAACCTCTATGACTTTGTTCACAATGAATTAATTCAGTGATTCGAGCTTAATATAAATATAACACAACGCAGCAGTTACTTGAAGACCCGGAGAAGTCTATACTTCTTGATACATAATTGTTTAGGAGTTAATTGGTCTCACATATGCAAATT
This sequence comes from Stegophilus panzeri, assembly GCA_024331685.1. NCBI lineage: Eukaryota > Metazoa > Chordata > Actinopteri > Siluriformes > Trichomycteridae > Stegophilus > Stegophilus panzeri. The sequence continues at coordinate 1,437,422 of JANDJT010000179.1, read as the reverse complement.
CATTTAAAAATAAATAAATAAATAAATAAAAATTGTACAACTCAATAGGTACTTTTATATGCAACCAAATAATCCTTTAATAACCGCATTGATAGGTCAATTGGATTGAAAGCCTTCATGTAAACACCTCAAAACACACTTCAATACATTTACTTTATGAGCACACACACATCCTCGGGTCTACACTCTTATTTTGTGTTCTCGAGTAATTTTCTGATACATCTCACCATTTCTATGTGGTGATGCATAACTAGACATGCATTTTATTTGTTTAGAGCTCATTATCACATCTGAGAGCACTCACAGAAAACCCCTTGACTTTCCACACTTTCTTTCCACGTCGCCTAAATTACAGAATCACTCTACGTCGATAATCTGTAACACACACACACACACACAACCGGAAGGAAATATACCAGACTGTACATGTAACGTGGTCTCTCTTTATTTGGGATGTTAGTAAATCAGGGTGAGAATGAAGAAATGAAAAAGTGAAATATTAAAACAGCACTCGTACTGTACAATTTGGACCTGAATGGAAAATAAATGTCGTCGTTTTTTTGCCGTCTGGCTCGCTCAAAGGTCAGTGTACAAGCATAAAGTCTTCATGCTAACCTACACTTTCACTACCATTTATACGTAGCGACTCTGTAAGAAGCTCTGGGAATCAGGAAGTTCAGCTGACTGTAGCTTAAACAAGTCTGATCGGTTTAATAAGGCCGAGCTCATCAATCTAACCCCTCTGAGACGGCCCTACTGAATGTGACACAATTTTGGCCGAGCTCAGATGCTGCAGTACGCACTGAATCTTTGTGTCCTTTTGTCCAGGAAAGCTAAAACAGTGACTGAATCTAGGTCTGTACACTCCTGTCTTCCTTTTTTTTTTTAGAAGCAAAGAAGCCTTAATTACCCAATGAACCCTTAAAGAACCCACAAAAGACCCTCATTTTCTAATAGTGTACGTATTAACCGGGTTCGTCACGTCCTAAAAATGGAAGGCGTCTCCGGTGTCGGCGCTGTGTAACAGTCAGAAGTAAAGCCGTAACTTTTTTAAGTTAAACGTTATGTTTTCCGACATCTTCAGAACAGAGGAGTTTACGCGTTGTGATTTCTTAATAACATTGCACGCTGTTTTTTCTTTTTTCATTTGATCAACTTCAAGACGGAGAGAAAAGAAAGCGAGACTAGCGATGGGACGACCGTTTACAGCCGCTCTAACCTAAGTGACAACATGACCTAATTTGCTGTATCTACAGTATAAATGGATAAAAAGAGCGTCGTTCTTTAATAAATTAAATATGATGAAATTATAAGTGCAAATCACTGTGGTGTAAGAGGAGTAAAAGACTTCGGGACATGCTGATACATGAAAATAATCTAAATCAGGGTGGTAACAGTAACGCCGTTTCATCACACCACGCCATCGCTGATTATTCTACTACAACATCACAACACACAGTGTTTAATTCCTTGAATAGTGTTATTAAACAGCATCAAGCAGTGTGACTTACTATCCACAAAGAGGGGCTTAGGATGAAAATGTCTGAGAACGGCTGAAGCAGATTAAAAACAGATACTACAAAGGAAAATAAGCTGTCATTATTCTCCAACATGTGTCGTCTTTTACCGTACACGTATACTTAGGATTAATAATACAGGATTAATTTTTTTTTTTTTAAAAAGCTGAAATATCGAGGCTGCTCAGGCTCGACCCACCAAGTCGGCACATACGCGCACCTTCAAGCCTCTTCATCTCAACCTTATGACAAATATGATATGATTTACATCAACCGTGTCTCCAGCTTAGCAGTCGTTTCTTTCACACTTCAGTCCACTCTAAAAGGTTAACACCAGGGCAGACACCAGACATGCGAGAATAACTGTACAGAGCTTTATTTAGCCTCTCTAAATGAACTGAAATATGAACTGTAGACCTGCACCATACATAATTCACCTTAGTTAATATTAAACTACACTAAAAGCCTGTCCGACGTGCCATATCATTACTGTATAAAATAAATAAATAAATACATAAATAAATAAATAAATTCAAAAGTCATGCAAATGCTGGCCTACTGAAGGCACCGGCGCTGATAATGTGTATTTCAGGACTGCAGCGGTGGACATTAGGGCGATATTTAAAAAAAATGTGTATTCCTACAATACACATTATACTATATTTCATGACTTATAGGTTTGCTATAAATCTGCCTACAGGTATAAACTGAAAAAAAAGAAAAAAAAAAGACATCTTAGCAAGTGGAGATACCTTGATTAAAGTCAAATCTATGCAGTATTTCCTATTATAAGATTATAATCAACCAAATATACGATTATTAATCCTATTTCAAGCCTTTTGTACTCATTTCAAGCTTGAAATAGTCTCAGATCATTTTGCTCATTATTTTATTTCTAGAAAGAAGCAAAACAGTCTGCCAATAGAATAAGAAAAACGACACCTAAAACACCGGAGTAGCGATGTCTAGAAATATGTTTAATGATCTTATATTTGGTGTATTATAACATTATAATAGGTCATTCAAGATATATTTGACTATATTCGAGATATTTTCACCGAGGAAAGCTCAGATGACTTTTTTTTTTTTTTTTTTTTTTTTTTTTTTTTAAAGTGTGTTGGAAAATAAACCCTTAAGAATTATATCTATTTGACGTCTTCAAAGCTAAATCAACGCTGGAAATTTTTCATTTTTACAACTTTTAAAATCCAAAACAGTCCAAATCAGCTGAATTCCAGAATGTGTAAATGCAATTTAAAATAAATAAATAAACTCTTTACACTGCGATATTGTGATAGCTAGAATAATGTATATCGTGGTATAATTGATCATACTGCTATCACGTCGTCATATCGCCGGATTAGTCGATCTTCAGTGGCGTTTTATAAAATATCCATGAGAATGCAACACTGAGATCCAACAGTAAAAAGGGGAAATCTCGGTTGCACCAGAATTTATTCTGTACGTAGAACCTACTTAGAAAATGACACTACAGCTTCATCTCACTAAACTCGTTTCCTCTTTATTTATCAGTAGTGCAAACATTCGAATCTGCGCTACTTATGGCTATTTTTTTAGATCTGCACTTAGCGCTCGGACACCGCTGAACCGTCTGGTTGCTTGCCTGGGCTTCATGTTAAAATATCAGCTCTACAACATGACTTAAATCTGTGCTTATTCTCAATATGGAGGAGGAAACAGCTTTTGTGTGTGTGTGGGTGTTAGCAGTGGAGGAACTGGCATCGGAGTACTGATGAGAACAAGGTACGAGGCCGTGTGCAGCACATGGCTAATTTAAGCTTCTCTAAATCTACTGTACTCCTTCTGAAGCAGTGTACTTATCCAATGAGCCCTTAATGAACCATGTTTTCTAAAAGTGTACCAAGTACCAAATTAGAAAAAGGTAAACCTACACTCCTGGCAGGTTCTGTGTTTTAGGAAGATAAATAATAAGCAATAATTCGGTGTTTGTAATACACACACTGTTAGAAAGAAAGGGGATTGTGGGTTTATCAAGGGTTTGTTCGGTTCTACTTGGCAACACTGAGGATTTTACTTCCGACCTTCCGAAACAGTAGGGGTGCCAATATCAGTATCTGTTTAGTGCTTCAAATATCCGTATTTGTATTCGGATTTAAACCCAAAATGGCGAGAGGTTTTTGGTGTTGTTTTGGGGGTTTTTTGGAGGGGGAACAGAGATGTATGCAGGACATTTTTTTAATCTGGCTCACATGGTTGTTATTTTTGTTTGTACCTGCTTTACAATGACTTCAGTCGGTTCTATTTCACTCAATATAAATAAACTAGTAGCCTAATTATACCAGAGACCCTGATGAGGCAGGTACTAAGGATGAATGCTGTACCTGCATTGTTCATATTCACCTTATTGAATTCAGTCTCGTTCAATTTTGTGCCGTAAAATCATTTCTGACCACTCGCTCACATTAAAGTAAAAACCTCACGCTCGTGTTGCTCTTCTCCAGTCTTAAAGTCTCCGTGAAGTGCCTTGAAACGCGTAGCATTAGCCGATGTGTTGATGTCGACGGATTTCCACTGAAACGGGAAGTCAGGGCGGGACATATCGAGTGGCTCCGCCTCGTTTTAAACAGCCAGTAGCGTTTAGCTTACCTCAAAGCCAGGAAAGTTTCAACTGTCAGGGGCGGGACAATTCAGATTCTAGAGAGCATATGATTGGACAGAAAGTCTGATGAGAAGCTGAAGTGCAGAACGATGTCATTAAAACTGTTGAGCCGTATTAGTGGTAGTAAATTTCAACGCATACATCTTGTAAATGCGAGTTTTGTCATTGTTTGGGAGCGCACTAACTTAAGGCGAACATATTCGTATTCAATTTGCATTTCATGGGGACTTTAAATGTCCTGTGAGTCTTTCTGACACACTTTAAGAAATAACACACACACACACACACACACACACACACAGCCTTTTTGTTGTATCTAAGTCACAGCGACATTGAGGACAGATCCTACTGCAGTTGTAACATAAATATTTGATCTGGATTGGTGAAAAAAATGATTTTATCGCCATTTTATCGCCATTTTATCGCCAAGTGATGGATCATGATTTTTTAAAAATGCACATCTCTCTCCCTTCTCTGTTAAAATCCCATTAGTCTGAATGAAGATAGAGATTCTGCTGCAGGTTGTAAATGTCCCGTCATGAAGCAGGGAGAGACAGAGAGGTAACCCGCCTTCACCGGCCAATCCCATTTATTAAAATTATGAACCGTCACTCCAGCAGAGACACACAGAGAGAACCGAGCGACCATCTGCTCCTGCTCTGTATCTCTTTCTGAATGGACTCGTCCTGTCTTTATGGACCATCCAAACTCTCTAACACGGTCCACAAGTCACTAAAACGTTGACCTGCATGCATATGGAACAAGTAGAGGATCGTGATGATGTTCTGAGAGGAGAGGCTTCATCCAAATCTTAGTGGCACAAATACCATTCTATAAATGATTTTGTGCTCGTTTTTAAGTTTCTATACAGTAGCTAATATAACTACCGTCACAGTTTGGATATAAAAACAAAGAGAACTCTGAAAACAAAGCAAACACTCATTGTGTTCTCTCTAAAATCAGACCATCTTCTGACTCTCTCAGCACCATGACCCAGTTCTACCGTGTCCTGAATACGGCTCCGGTTTCCGGAGACGCGACAGCACAGACCCCTGATTCGACTCCGCGGTTAAAGGTGCAGTATGTGATTTTGGTTTGTAGTTTGTAGAAGCATTAATATACATCATTTATATGAGTGCAGCTGATTAAAGGGATACTCTGGCACATTCCAGCTTGAACTTTATCCACTGTACGTGTAGAGTACGTGTGATTACTAAAGACAAGGATTTGATTTCGACTCGTTTCCCTGCTCTGAGAAAAGAACAAAAAACCTGTTCATGTCAAAATCATGTGTGATTGACGTCAAAGGGCAGCCGTTAAAAAGTCGGTCGATAAACATTTCAAATATATGACTATAAAGCCCAAATTCAAACCTCTGGTCATTAAAGTCTGACTTAAGCCTAGCTTTAGAGTTAACCAGAATCCTTATTTCAAATGCTATACTTCTCAAAACAGATTCAAATCAACGTGCGCTATTGTTCTTTTTGTTGCCGGTAACTCAGAAAGGAAGTGCAGCTGGGCTGAGTCTGGTGCGGACGTCTTGATACGACATGTCCGACGTGAATTTGGGATTAGACTTCCGTTATAAGCGAGATTGGAGTGAGCGGGTTTACTCAGAGCAGTTCAACTTGTAGTAATCAAACCTTTAATCAGCGGCAGTAGCGCACACATCTAAATCATATTCATACTGATGGTATATAAATCCAGGAAGTCACAGCACTACATCGTACATCAGCAGTAAACGTAGAGGCTGCAGAATTGAATATTTTGCTGTCGTGCACAAAGATGTCACAAGCAAGCAGATTTTTCCTCAGCCAGTGTTTTAGCGTCATGGCTGTACAGTGTAACACGCAAACATGCTCACTGCTAGTGAAAGTGTAAGAAAAATACCAAATGCAGCCTTCCAAGCTTAATCCTGGTCTCTCTGGATACAGGATACATCCTAAACCACATACTACCATCCTAAAGTCCAGAATTATTGGCACCTACAAGAAAATAGGCACAAAAAAAAAAAAAAAAAAAAAAAATCAACCTTGTTTCATATTCACTGATCAGCCATAACATTAAACCCACTGACAGGTGAAGTGAAGAACATTGATCATCTCATTACAGCGGTACCTGTCGAGGGGTGGGATATATTTATTAGGCAGCAAGTGAAGAGTCAGCTCTCGAAGTTGATGTGTTGGAAGCGGGAAAAATGGGTAAGCGTAAGGATCTGAGCGACTTTGACAAGGCCCAAACTGTGATGGCTAGACGACTGGGTCAGACAGAGCATCACAGCTTGCTGCGTATGGTGCTGCATAGCTGCAGACCGGTCAGAGTACCCATGCTGACCCCATGTCCATCACCGAAATCTCCTACAATGGGCACACGAGCATCAGAAGTGTACCATGGAGCAGTGGAAGAAGGTGGGCTGGTCTGATGAACATCATGTGGATTTGTTTTTTTGTTTTTTTTTGCTCCCGGGGTCTGGAACAATCTACAAAATGGAGTTAAACTAGAGAAATCGCCACCTCTGAGTACTTTTAAACATCTTTTACGAACAGTGTTAAAGGAGTGTTGTAAGTGCTTTTCTTGATTTTACTCGTATTAATTGTTTTTTGTGATTATCTCTGTGTGAAACTCCATGTGCTGCCGTCTTGACCAGATCTCCCTGGAACAACAGATTGAGATATCTCAGTGGGACCTTCCTGGTTAAATAAAGGATAAATAAATAAAAATAAATAGAACAATATGAAGTGTTTTATTTGTCTTATACCATAGCAATTTGCCAAGAATAGCGATTTTTATTTTATTTTATTAATGAATGACACGCCATACTTGTTATCCATTTATAGTTGCATTTAATGCTTGTGAAAGTCAGTTCCTGTTCTCATTTACGCTAGAGCAGCTTTAAACGGTCGGACCCTCACCAGCCTGTCTTTATTTTTAATAAGTTAACAAACAAACAAACAAATAAAATGCAACTTGTCACGTGAAAGAAGCGTAAACTCCTCTGTCTTAAAGTTACAGCTTTATCTCTGACTGTTACACAGCACTGGCACTGGAGACTCCTTCCCTAAATGTTATGTAAACACGTTTCTCCAGGTTACAGAAAAAGCTCTTTAATGTTGTATAGATTTCTTTTTTTTTTTATAAAGGGTCCCAATAATTCCAGAGTTGGTTGTATGGTGCTGGGTCGTAGCCATGGTGATGACGGAAGCTTTTAAGCGATGCGGTACAAGTGAAATGCGCAAAAAAAGGAAGAAGAAGAAGAAGAAAGAGAAAACGTGGGATTTAGTCATTAAGTTCTAAGCTATTAATAACACATTATCCCAGGCATAAGTGCACGCGCTAGCGTGCATGAAATGATCACCGAGTGCATTTATTTATTTCTTCCTTTCCGTCACGTCAAGGTTCGAACTTCCTCACGCACTGAGGTGTGACCGGTAGGGGGGTAAAAAAAAAATGAAAAGAAGACTTATTATCTCTCTTACCGGGGTTGGCGAGCGCACCGTGCAGCAGGAGCAGCACTAACCCCGCGAGCATGCCTCCTACGCGCGCGCCTCTGTCGCTCCGCCGCCGCAGGCATGCGCCCACTACACCCGCCCCAGAGGAGCGCCAGGCGCGGCGGAATGTCCGCGCGCAGACGCGCGCTCCGTGCACGAAGTCTTCCTCTTCTTCTTGCTCTCCTCCTCGCGCAATCCTCGAGCTGGATCCGGAAGCCATTTCCGTTTCCGTGACTGAGACATCTGTCCGAACCGAACCGGAACCGCGAGTCACCCAACCCAACCCTACCCTACCCAAGCGTCGCGCACTCCCGCAGCCTGCCGCTGTCCTCCGGTGCTCACTGAATTTAGGAGCTGCTGCTCGTGCTGCTTTCCTGTTTGAGCATCATCATCATCATCATCATCATCATCACTGCTACTGCAGCACTACACACACACACACACACACACACACACTCCTCTATCTATTCACTATCCCTGCTGCTCCGATGCTCCGTGCACGCACGTTACAAAAGATTTACTGGATAATAATAATAATAATAATAATAATAATAATAATAATAATCTGTTAATATGCAATTATTATTATTTATTAATTTAATGCGCCTCGCGCGCATGCAGCCCACTCGTACGTTGTCAACCTGCGCCCCCTCGTGGAAAACATATCACACTACAACCTAATCAGTTCATTACGCCCACCGATCATACAGGTTAGTCTGCAGGTGCACAATTACACACTGTACCCCATGTGACGTTCTGCACAAAGTAATGGCACCTCCAAACTGTGCATCGATGAAAACGGACTCCGGTCAGCAGATACGATTTGGACCATGGTTTATCACCAGCCGTGACGGGTTAGTACATCCAAGACCCCGCCTCCCTTACTCATGACCCAATGCACGGAGCCCTGACCGAGTAGCCCTGATTGCTACACATATGCTACATTACACATGTATTATTAGTATTTGACACTCTCAGCATGGGCTGGAACGCCTGGGCTCCTGCATGGAGTGACAGAAAACCGTTTGTGCCGTCAGTCATCAGGAGGTTTCGAGTGAGTTCGAATCCCGTGATCAGGAGTCTAAGGGTCGTGAACATGGTCTGAGAGTCTGGGAAAGAAGGGTATACTCTCTCCTGTCAATCACGGCGACACTCGCCAACTATGGACCTCTGTGAGCTCGTGTATCCGGAAGAGGGCGGATAGTGCTGTCCTCCGAGTGCGTTACGCCGCCCTGCGATGCAGCAGTTTGAAAAGGTGCGGAAGTTGGCGTCATGTGTCTCAGAGGAAGCACGTGTTCAGCCTTCACACTCCCAGTTAAAAGCTGTTGTGTAAGAAGGTAGAGTGGGTGGAGGGCGGTGGGTGGAAATTAGCAAATAGCTTTAGTCTCTAACTGAAAAAACCTGCAAAGGTGAACAACAAGGTGATAAAATATTTTTGTTGTTGTTGTTGTTGTTGTTGTTGTTGTTGTTGTTGTTTTAAATCCACCTTTCTCTCTTTCATCCTTTTTATTTAATTATTTTTCTTATATCATTCTCCCCTCGGTTCTAGCTCAATCTGCATCCACGCATGCATGTAAAGTATCTGTATCTTGTCCAACAATAAAAAAAACAAAAATACTTACACCTCCATGGAAAAAAGTTTAGACCATGAGTATAATGAATAATCACTAAACGATGTCATGAAGATATTTTAATATCAATATTTTGACTATAAAATCACCTATAACCTTAGAACAGCAAACTATAACGATTGCATGTCATCTATAACGCAGAGACGATTAAAAACAAACAAACAAACAAACAAACAAACAAAAAAAAAAAATACACGTGTATAAGAGACTGCAGCAATAGATTTTTTTTTAATTCAAAGTGAATCTCGACAATACACCATAAATTCTTTATTATGACACTCACCAAAAAGAGTCGCCTGGAAAACCCGCTTAATGTGACGAAGCCCGGTCACATCCAAGTCACTGAGAACTAGAGAGGATACACTATCGCAAACTGTAAAGACGTCACATCCGAGAGTTACGCTTTCGCCCCCCCACACACACACACATCCCCAAAATCCTCATACGGTCAAATATTGCACAGTGCAATTGCTACATGGCAAAAACTAGTGTAGCATCGAAAGAAACTTAAATTAAAAAATAAAAAAAAAAGGGCAAACAAAAGCCACAGAATTGACACGCGGTTAAACAGTGAGTAACAGCTTCTATTTCATCATCGGTGAGTCGAATAAGCAAAAAGTTCAAACAGTAACTCCAAATCAGGAAATATATTCATTAGGACCTTCATACTGAGAGGTGATTTCAGGATAATACAGTAGCAACAGCAGATTAGTACAAACACCCTGAATTAAATGGATAGATTAAAAAACAAAACAATAATACCAATGTAGCAACAACAGATTAGTAGGAACATTATTAAGTAATAATAATAATAATAATAATAATAATAATAATAATAGCAATGGTGACTGAAATTGCAGTCATATAGTAGGCTGATTAGGAGAAGAAGAAGAAGAAGAAGAAGAAGAAAAAAAGAAAAGTACAGTCAGAAAGTGGTTAAATTAAATAAAATAAAAACCCAGCAATGATGTGTATATAATGAAAAGAAAAATAAATCTTTCAGTAGGTTGATTAGAGGGGAAAAAAGTGTATGGAAATAAAAGTACAGTCATTTTTCTGGCAATATCAGACACATTAATGGAGACAGATTTGCTGGTGAAGGCCATTTCACAGGGATCGAAATACAACTCCACATCTCTACTGGTTTCTGTTTGGTTTCTTTCTCCCCCACAACTATAACTAAAACTGGAAACCGTACTAACGCATACATAAACATTTACCGCAGCTACGAAAAGCCACGTTAGTGTTGATGGAAGTGAAATAATAATATCTCGTTCTACAAATTAAAACGGTCTAATTTCAGTATTTTGATCCCCGGAACGTGAAGTTAAAACGCCGTGTCTCGTATCCAGCCTCGATTCGTTAAAAAGTTCTCCTCAGTAAAGGCACACGCACTCTTCCTACCAACGTTCGTCACAAGAAAAACACGTATTATTAAGCTTTATCCACGTGAAGGACCTGAACATGGAGATGAAGCTTTTATTAACGCTTTTACTGCGAGAATGAATTTCAGAAACACTTTCTATACGAAGCCCATATTCATAAATTCATATAACTGCGGTTATAATTATTCTCTTCGTCAAGCTCCAGTACAACACCACACATAACACTATACTTACAGAAGTAATACGGATGACTTTATACCGAAATCTAACTAACGTGCGTCTGGAAAAATCCGGATTCATTTCTAGCCACCTAAACATTTTTAAGGCATATTAATAAATGATTATAACGGTCTTTATATACTTATTCTCATTATTGAATCTTCAATATAGTACTACAATTATGCAAACAATATGTCTGATTTTTTTATTTTTATTGATTAATTTTATTTATTTTATTTTTTTTACATAGAAATCTAACGAACGTCTCTGGATCATCAAGTGAGGGACAAATTGGTGCCGAAAACCGGATTCGTTCAAAAACAACCCAAAATATTACCGTAAGGTTTAGAATATTTAAGGTTCTTAAATGTTTGTTTGCTTAATTTCTAAATCAATTTTCAGAATTCTTGATAATTAACAATTACATGGCATTATTTAAAAACAAAACAAAACAAAACAAAAAAACACAACAACATTTATGTTCAATTCCACTCAATTATACCGTGTTATCGGAGCTATATAAGGCATTATTAATCTGTTTGAGTATTTTAAAAAAAGTCTAATGCTATCAAATAAAGAATTATAAGCACAGCCATAAATCTTTAACAATATCAGCTTTATAGAAAGTGTTAACGCTGTTAAAAAAAAAAAAAAATCATAATAAATTGAATAAAAACACTGGATTTTCATTACAAATCCCAGAGATCTATCCAAGTGCATAAAACAGCATGAGATGGAACCCTAAAAAAAAAAAAAAAAAAAAAAAAAAAAAAAAGGAATTTGGGGTGGGGGGGGTAATTTTAATAATTAATAATTTTCCTTGACATTTCGGCTAACCGTAACAATTAATACAACCAATTCACCGAATCTGTGATCATTAAAACAATATCCGTTCTTCAATCCATCACCGTGATCAATGTATAACGGAAAAGTAAATAGAAGAGAAAAGAAAAGAAAAGAAAAGAAAAGAAAAAAAAAGTTACATAAAGAACAATTAATGAAAGTTAAAATACTGATGCGAAACACCACCAACCCACAGAGCATCAACAAACTCAAACTAATCTCCATCAACAGCAATACAGTAGTTACAATTACACTCCAAAACATTAAAGCAAAACTATTTCAACCAAAATACAAACGCAGATATGATCTAAGAAAAAAAATAATCATCTAATTTCACAGCTATCTGAAGTGGCAATAATAATAATAATAATAATAATAATAATAATAATAATATAGCAGCTTATCTAGGATACATTCAAGATAGATGATACGTCTTATTACTTGCTCAGAAAAGCTAAACCTAAAATGCTAACCTAAGCCGTATTTCAAATACATTTCCGTTTATTCTTAAAACTTACCCCAGGACTACAATTACTACAGTATACATGAGGTCTATGCAGGGAGAGTAGCTACCTTGCTTAGAAAATGAACAAATTAATAACGAATTACAGTCTTTGGTGCTGCACAAGCAACTTTATATTAAAAAGAAAAAAAAAAAAAAAAAGAAAAAAAAAGTACACGCACGATTACCAGAAAAACAAACAAATAAAAACAAAAAAGAAAAAAAAAAAAAAAATCAAGAAATCTGCACAAAGCATACATACATACATTATCTCCCTGACGGAATGTATAAAATAAGCAGTCGACACCGGTAAGCGTTGAACGAAGTACATCATATAGAAATAAAACACGTTAAACTGTTTCACACATGCATAAATGAGAAGATTGCACAAGATAAAAGTCACACCTCGTCAAGCTTCAGCACTAAATAGACTAGCTCTATTAGATATACCGTACATATATATTAGATTATATTCCAAATACTGCATGGTCTGTCAGGCTAAGATGAATCCAAACCATGAATCGGAGACCTAGTTGCATTTCGTCATCTAGTCAAAGCCATGCCCACCACGTTCTACACGTCGAGAATACAAAACTCGAAGAATTCCAAAAATAAAACGAGAGGAAAAAACAAAAACGAAAAACACACACACACACACACACACACACACACACACACACACACACACACACACGTCTGAGAATCAAGGACTATTTCGATTGTATTGCAGTTTCATTAAAACACTGTAAATAGTCATTTTTATTTGATTTTTTTTTCCCTCCACTTAATAGAAATCGATTATCAAACATTAAGCGGTATTCAATGCTTGCTTTTTGTACACTAGTTCATTCCTCAAAGAAGGTAATAAAGAAAAACTAAGCAAACCGCTAGCGTTTCGCTACAGCAAAAGCATGCCGTCCTCGGGGGGGGGGGGAAGAAAGAGAGAGAGAAAAAAAAAAAAAAAAAAAAAAACGAACAGACCACGTTTCAGACTCGAAAACTGTTTTTTGTGCAATGCGACACATCCATGCCAAATCAGGTATGAAAGCATACACCTGTGCGTATACACACGCAGAACGCACGGACCGATCTGAACTTCAAGTGCTGCAGTCCGATACATTTATTTATTTATATATAAGTAGTAACATGAACAACCTCAGAATATTTAAGGCACTATGGCTGAGGACGTGTTGAAACGATGCAGCGAGTGTCATGACAGGAACATTTAAGAGCGACATCTATTGGCATCTCTCCGATCCGACGTCGACGTTTGCAGATCATGCAAGAACACATGCAGCGTGAGGGAACGACCACGTTTTCTAATCCGATTAAGTGACTCGACACCGAAACCACACCAGTATAAATACTTTGAAAAGGCGGAACATCACGACGCAGACGGTATGTGCAGGTCGGGGTTCGTGAGCAGGATACTGGGGTGGCTTTACAAACGAAGATGTGTCTCGCACGACTCAGAAGGCAATATAGAAAAATAGATTTGAGAGGGAACGAGGAAGAGGAGGAGGAGGAGGAGGTGTGCGATTACATAATTGTTTTTCTTTCTTTTTTTTTTTTTAATCGTACAAACCCCCCCCCCCCCCCCCCCCCCCCCCCCCCCCCCCCCCCCCCCTT
>JANDJT010000179.1:1385240-1412327 GCA_024331685.1 Stegophilus panzeri | reverse complement strand
CTGACTTAGATGAAGATCAGATCACATTTTATGACAAATTTATGCAGAAAACCATGAAATTCCAAAAGGTTCACATAAACCTCATGAATAACACGCTAATATACAGACGTTATTCCGCAGCCTGGCGTTCACCTTGTATGGTCGGAGGGCAGATGATTAGCGTTTGCTGAAACGAGTCCCCAAACTGAGCACTTCCTGTTTGGAGCGGGATCGCGGGATGCAGGACAGAGGGAGCAGACGGAGCCAGAGGCTGCAGAGCACACAGGAAAATTCAACATACCAGTCTGATCTCTCACTTATTTTCATTTCAACTGTTTATGTTTATACTAGCAATCCTTTCGCAGTTCATAATGTACAGACGGTATTTAACGTGAAGCGTAATTATTAGGATTGATTTGTATTATAGTTATACTTTATCGTGTTTACTAGCAAGCGTTTTTGTGTGTGAGAGAGAGAGAGAGAGAGAGAGAGAGAAAGAGTGAGAGAGAGAGAGCGAGAGTTGAACTGTGAAAATGCTTCAGTTAAAAAAAAAAATAAAAAAAAAAAATAAAAAGTGTTTTTTTTTTTTTTTTTTTACCAAACCAAACTTTCTCTCTTTCTTTTGCCACTTTATTAATAAAAAATAAATAAATAAATAAATAAATAAATAAAGACTAATAAAATAATGTAAAGTCAACGTAAAGCTTTTTTTTGGGGGGGTCAAGCAAAAGATTTTTTAAAAGAATTTAACAAAAAAAAAAAAAAAAGATATCTATATAAAAAAGTTATTATTATGGACACATCAGCAATGCACAGATATAATATGACCAGCAGAGGGCAATATAACAATTCTAGACAAGCCTCATGTGTGACGTCACGTGATATACGTGTACACACACACACACACACACACACACACACACACACACACACACACCCCTTTGACTCAAAGTCCACCCGAACAGCACCATCTTTTTCCCTCCACACTCTCGCTTATTAAATTGTTTCTGGAGCGTGATTAAAGAGCAGGCGTAGGCCGAGGCCACTCTCTCAATCACAACAACAACAACAACAACAACAACAACAACGGTGCCTCTTTTCACCTGCCATTACAATTTACAGTCCCTTCAGGTGAAGGTAATATGTTCTGACGCAGGTGTCTGAAACCTTCCACAAACCCCTCCTCTGATAAACGAATTTCAGGTCAAATTAAGATTTATGCCCGGAGGTCAGCTCAGTGAACAGAGCCATGGTTTGTCTCTTTTTTCCCTCCTTAGCAACCGAACGCTCTCTGTGCGTCGCCATGACGTTGTTCCCGCTGTTGCCATGACTATGACGCTGCTGTGCAATAAGCTGACATTAATGAGCTCTGTGTGAGAACAAAAGTGTGGACGTAAACCGAGACATTTACATGAGAGGCAGAGACATACACACTCGCGCGCACACGCGCACACGCGCACACACACACACACACACACACACACACACACACACACACACACACACACACAGACACGGGTTAAAAAGAGGTTACAGCTCACACTGTTAGGACTTCGTTAGCAGCTCCTCGTACCTGCGTGTGCACGGCGGCCATCTTGCTGTAGGGGATGGTGAGGTTTGGCGCCGAGGTCGTGGCCGGTCTCGTGAACGAAGCTTTGTTCCGGTTGATGCCGTCGTAGGTCCCGGGGCGCGGCCTGCACACGTCCATGATGTGGAAACACGCCTTCACACTAAAAACAGGAGGAAAAACCTGAAATTACAACTGAACCTTTCTTTCTTTCTTTTTTCCACCACTCCAATCACATGCTTTTCTATCTTTCTGTCTGTCGAAAAATTAAGGTTTAAACTTGACCCTCGTATACATTCCACAAAATACAAAACAACCAAAAAAAAACAACAGAGTTTAATAATAATATTTTAAATGTTACATTAACGCTTGTTTTCATTTTATTAATTTTTTTGCGTTACTTTTATTTTCATGTGTAAAAAACACAGCTATTAAATATTTTTCAGGCTCTGATTTTACAGTTTAGTCAGATTTTAGTTCTAGTTTTATTTATTTGTTTGTTTGTGTTTCAGTGTTATTATTTACACTAATCTATTTGACGTCGTTTTGAGTACTAAAAGTATTCGTAATTCTCAGACGCTCCTCGTCTCCTGTGTAAGTGAAGTCCATGAGCTGAAAGAAAGTTCTCTCGGAACTGCGTACTGATTGCTGTGAGGAAAGTCGAGCAGGTGCTGCATGGTGACGAAGGGATGGTTCAGGACTTCACCGGGGACGATTCTCTTCTCTGCGTCGATCCACAACATCTTCTTCAGCAACAGCACAAACTCTCCACGGTCCACCTTCTCAGCCAGCAGGTCACTCCCTTCCAGATTCATCACTAAATTCACCTGCAACAGCCACACACACACACACACACACACACACACACACACACACACACACACACACCTCGGTCGGCACTGACAGATTTTATTTCACATTAACGAACTCAAACTCAAGGACGCCACGTCACCGCATCTTTCAAGCCAGAAAATCGACACGAGAGATTACCTTACGTGAAATGTAGGAAAAGGGGCGGGGCTTCCGAGGGGAGTCAATAAATAGCAAAGACTCAGAAACACCTACATAACTGTCAATCGTTCCAAATGTGTTATGATGCCGATATAGTCACTACGTCTGTATAAAGCTCATTCGGGGGGGCGGGGCTAAGTGTGAGCTCGGTTTGTGAGTTCATCAAATCTCGAAAGACAGATGCTTTAGCGAACGGCAGTCTATCAGACAAACTCCGGTTGTCATGGTAACATTCTTGTCAGTATCATCTTGGTTTGAAAAAGTAAGAGGAAATTTGGGAGCGGGGTTAATTTGCATGTCATGTATATTCACAGACTGTGATATTTTTAATGAGACTAATGAGTGTGGTTGTAGTGTGTGTGTGTGTGTGTGTGTGTGTGTGTGTGTGTGTGTGTGTGTACACGTACATGCGCAATATCATCCAAACAGCTGAAAATATACTTTCTGGCTTCTTTCGATTTCATCCCAGTTTCTGCCTCGTGTTCCTCTGTGGACTGAAAAACACAATAAAAGTTGTTACACTCTGTGTGTGTGTGTGTATGTGTGTGTGAGAGTGTGTGTGTGTGTGTTACCTTCAGTCTCCATGCAGTGTACGGGGAGTCGGACTCTCTGCAGAAGAAGCGAGAGGTCTTGGTCCCCAGGTTGAGCAGGTTCTCTGTAGGTAAACCCTGCGTCTGGGAGATGTAGCGGATCTGAGGAACGACCATCGCCACACACACACACACACACACACACACACACACAGAGAGAGAGAGAGTCATGATAAAGATTTAAAAAAAAAAAAAAAAAAAAAAAAAAAAAAAAAAAAAAAACCTTTTCTTTCTTCTACAGTGGACAAAAGTGCTCAAAATCAATCAATCAATCAATCAATCAATCAATCAATCAATCAATCAATTAATTAATGAATTAAATAAATAAATAAACGGGATTTTTGTGGAACACCGGTACAGTTCACAGGAAGGAGACGGAGCTATACTTCATAACAAAACTGTGTTTTTCAACATCACATTTTTCTTCTGTTCCTTCCATCCATCCCATCATTTTCTCTTTCTTTCCTTCCATCCCTTCACTCATGCGCTTTCCTCTCCCTCCCTTCATAAATTCTGCTTTTCTTTTTGATCATCTAGAACAAGAAATGATTTAACAATGAACAACCAAGGAAAAGAAAACATGTAAACAGTTTACAGTTTAAAAGATTCGGTATAAAAATTCATCTTTCTTTCTTTCTTTCTTTATTTATTTATTTATATCGTTCTCAGCAGACCACACACCCGCGACTCCGAGTCGGATTAGACCTCCGGTGAACAGTTGAGATGGTAAAACTTCACAGAACCTGTAGTTTTAACTGTTCCGGACCTCGTTTCTTATTTCAGCTCCGAGTTCTACACAATTACTCCGTTGTGCTGCTCTGTTTTCCCTGACAGATGACAGCATCCTGGTCACATGACCTTTCAACTCTTACCAGTGCAGAACCATGACTCACGCCAAACAAAATGGATGGAATTTCCTGAACATGACATGTTTAAACGTGTGCACACACACACACACACACACACACACACACACACACAAACACACACAAACACACACAAACACACACAAACACACACAAACACCTCTAGTGTGAAAGAAAGTGAAAGGGTTGTTAAATTCCTCGAAGAGTCGCAACAAGTGTTTTTATATTTAATTCAAAACTTGTTGTATAAAATGTGAAAATCCACGTGTAAATATTTATAATTATTCTCAGCGATACGCTCTACTTACTGTACTTATTTACTTATTTGTTTTCGCCTTTTGCAATTTTCTTCGGTAAACTATGAAATATAAAAATGAAGCTAAATATCAGCAGCGAGATTTTTCCCCGTTTTGTTGGTAAATAAACAACAACAACAACAACAACAACAACAACGAACACACGTCTGCATCCTTACCAACGGATAATATTCTTCTGAAGATCTAAATTTAACTAAATTTTTTAAAAAAAAAGCACATTAGAATGTATTATATTAAAATGAATTTATTAAATCAAAGTATTAAATTAGATTAAACAGCAGAAAAGGAGGCAGAAAAAGCGAAATGATTTTGTTCGTCGTTTTTTCCATCGTCCACGAGCCGTTAAAAACATTCGATTTCAGTTTTAAAATGATATTTTGTTATCTTCGTAATACAGTCATGTTTTATTACAGACGCTTCTGCAGAAACTGATCTAAGTCGCCCGTGAGGGTTTAACGCTACGCCAATCGCTTGGTTCATAATTCAGAGTCATCTCTGCTACGTTTCTTATTTGTAGAGAAACAGAAATATAAACCGCTCGTGTTCCATTTGAGACGATGTTACCCTTCTACACGTCATACACTAGACGGAAGACTACACGCCGCATAGTGTGAGTGTATAGTGCGTCATTTGGGACACAACTTTGGTCCGTACTCTCCGGAGCGTGTTTTCGGAACAGAATTAACGCAGTAAAGTAAACACGCCCCCTGTGCCACGCCCAGACCGACTAATCCATAATGAGATTCACCGACAACGATTTTCATAATCGATTATTATCCGTTAGTTGACGCAGCTCTAAACTAAAATCCAATCAATAAATAAATATACATTCAACTTTCAATCTGAAAATCCAGGACTAAAAACTAGTTTTAAGAAATAAATCAGATCTGCTCTTCTCTGATTAACAAAACCCAAAGCAAAAGAACAGCATCATTTCTCTAGTTCTAGTCAACCGTAATACTTTAAAAGGTTTCCTCTGATTATCGACTCAGCGCTGCGGAAAATCACAAACATCCCTGCTCGGAATCAGACGAGGAAGATTAGACGGGAAGCGAGCGCCAGTTCCCGGGGATGAAATGTTTTGATTGGCGTGCTGGACAGCGAGGAACGAGGAGCGAGGAACGAGGCCAGACGAGGGAGCGGATTCATCGGCATTCCGATCTCTTACATCAGCAAACCGGGAGCGAAAGCGGACCGGAATACGGAGGGAGGGAGGAGGGGGGGTTGGCGCTGTTACTCATCTGAATTTCTACCTTCAGCTTTGGTTTTTTTTTTTTTTGTAGCGTAGTGCAAAAAAGTTAAGCGTTGCACGAACAGGGCTGGGATTGTAGATGTGGTTGTAGGTGTGATTGTTTCTGAGAAGCGGAGAAGTCTGAGGCAGGTCCGAGCCTGCACAGGGAGTGACGGGAAAACCAGCATCGCTAAACACTCCCACATCATACACGGACACTGACACAAACACCAGGAGAACGCTGGGTTACTGAGCTCCAACAGCTGCGTGTCCAAAACACTGCTGTTAAATACACGTCCACACGCTGAGCCACAGGAAGGCCTTCACTTCTGCTATTAATACTTTCTGCTTGGTGCGGTGAAACCCGACCCCCGACCCCGCCCACCCCCCCCCCCAATGAGGAAAGAGCGTGGACAAGGGAAGGAGGGGGTGAGGGTGGGGTTGAAGCGGGGTCAGCGACAGAGTTGTTGTGTGTTAAACCCCTGACTCGGACTTCACACACACAATTCAGTATTTTCACTTTTCACTGACATTTTAACGTTCGCGATCACCAGACTGCGAAAAACAAAAATAAACCACGACGAATCAGGAATCTGGAAAACGAACGCACGGGTCACGAGGCCGTGTTCCCGAGACCAGCCTTCACACATAAATCGACGTGTGTGTGTTCGTTCTAAAAATAAAACCCCTCTAGATTACAAGATTAAAAGGGGAAAATACTAAATGTGTGTGTAAAGAACAAGAAACCCCTAAACGTGAACTTCATCCAGGAGCAAAAAATGTTAACGACGGGTTTATTGCCTTAATGAACGCGTAATTTAGCGTGTTTCTACAAATAAATAAAGAAAGAACATGCATGTTAAACAGTGGGCGGAGACAATGCGAACAGATTAATTGAATCACCTAATCAGTGTGACGTGCAGAGTGCGAACTCGCTTCAGGAACGGAGATTATTGTGTAAATTAATATGACTGGTATAAAATTTGTCGCTGAAAACACAATTGTACGCCAATTTTACTTCAAATGTTTTTACGTTGTTTAAAATGTCTTAACGTTACTACATCAAAACATGGCTTTATGTTTGTTTTGATACCATTAGTACGCTCGAATTCACGAACTTGACTGCGTCTGGAGTTTGTGTTTATATAACCGGACGCTCGGACGGTAGATCTGGCCGTAAAACGTGAACGCCAGGTTCGTATTACGTTACGGTTTCTATAGTAACGGCTCATTCACAGGGACGTGTACAATGGCGAACGGTGCTCTTAGTGGTTTCTGGAGAAGTAACATGAGAAGCTTTTTATTTGTGTGTTTGTTTCCTCATAAAAACCTAGCAGCGTGTGTAAGCCCTGCTCCTGCTACAGACCCCAACTATGCAGCTGTTCCTTCGCCAGATAAGTCAGCCAACTCTATACGGTACTATAAAGTGACATTTTTATATATTTTTCTAAATCTTGCCTTGAAATGTTTACAACCCTCTCCAACTCCATCCTAACCACCGGCCTCTTCGACGTTCCTTCAGGATTTTGAGAGGAAGGATAAACTGTAATCTCGAGCACTGGGACAGCAGGAGGGCGGGGTGTGAATCTGACGCCTGGATGTAAAAATACCTCAGCGTTTGTGCAGTGGGCTTAGAAAGGGCTTTGGAGTATAATGGGGCTGGATAAACACAGAGCGAGCGTCTGCTGAGCTAGAAACCTCACAGCAGCGCTCAGGGAGAGGAGATCCATCACAGGTTTAACTACTCAGAGCTTCTCTTCCTGCGAGCCTTCCCCAGAAACAGTTCTAATCTGGGCCTGTTGCTGCCTGTCCCCCTCACACACACACACACACACACACACACACACACACAATGCCTCTAAAAAGCGTCCCTGAAGAGTCTCCAAGGAGTGCCGGAGACAGGAGGGGCGGAGCTTGAGAAGACTAAGCACGGCGCATATACACTCGCCGTCCCAAACACAGCCCAGCGTCGGAGAGAGAAGGCAGGACAAATTCCTCTCTGGACTGTTTGTGCTGAGAGAACATGCCACAGCTCGGCGAATAACAGATGACGTAGTGCAGAGAGCACACGGACGTGCGAGGACTCTGAGATCAGCGCTTTCGGTTCACACCCAGTCCGACCTGGCAACCGACGGGACGTTTTCATAGCTTGATTATTTACCTGAACTTCTATCATTGTATTACATAAACAATTTTATTTATTTATTTATTTATTTATTTATTTATTTATTTATTTTTAACTATACACGTTTAGCGGGTTTTAGCTCATTGAGGCTTTTAACTGAAGGGGAAATCTTCGCAAACATCGCAGCATTTCTTTGTTTATTAACATTTTACTAAAAGTGTATAAATAACATTGCGAGGCCAAACTGAAGTAAAAACCCCTGCTAGATTTACCAAAAAAATTAATTAATTAATTAATAAAATCAGCCGTACATCCGCGAGTGAGCACGTACCTAACCAAAACAGAACCGATTTACATTTAGCGACGCCCACAAAACTCCATGAAAGGCAAAGCTCAGGAAGCGACAAAATGGCAACTAGGTCGGCGTGAGACGGCGTGGCGTGATGAAGCGGATTCGCCGTTACCGCCCCAAAGTGTTTTATTCCTCTTAAACCACAGCGGTTTGCCAACAACAACAACAACAACAACAACAACTTGTTACCTATTAAACGATGTCACGTCATACTTTTTATCCATTTGCTGTTACGTTTAATGCTGTGGAACATCCGTGAAACAAGTTCCTGTTCTCGCGGTTTTCTTTTTTCTCTCTTGAAGGTAATAAGACAAAATATAAAGCGTACCTCCTCTTTCTTGAAGGTTTTGGAAGACTTACTGATTGTTACATGGTGTTGTTGTTGTTGAAGATAACAGCCAGTGTTTGGACTGTTTTCTCCTTGGGTATTTATTTATTAATTTTTTTAAAAAGTATATTACCTGGTCGTACTCCAGAGCCCCGGGGTACAAGGGCCAGCCCAGGAACAGCTCCGCTATCACACAGCCCAATGACCACATGTCTATGGCTTCACAAAACGGCAGGCCTAGGATGATCTCCGGAGCCCTGAGAGACAGAAAAACAGCACATCAGAGTAGAATTAGTGGCACCAATGAACAATTATATTCTAAACAAACGCTGGGGACAAATACAGGGCCTAGTGTTTTTAACATCCTCGTGCCTAACATCTAAACACAGCCTGATGATCGCTCCTGTGGCTTGCAGCTTGGGTGGAACCTGGAACAAATACAGCACAGGAGCAGGAGTGTCAACACCGCGAATGAGAAAATCCCATCAGGCAAAAAAATCTGAATTTTATCTCAGTATACGTCAAAGCACAGGGACAGGGCGACTCCATGCTAACTGTATTAATGCTAAAACCTATTCAACTGATGTTCAACTGCAACCTGCAGAAAAGTTCGGATTTATAAGCAAAAAGCTTCTAATTATTCAAATGAACGAGAGTGCATGTTCACTCTGCATATATACATTATACATTATGGTCTCACACATTTAATAAACTACTATAGTACATAAAATGACTAGCACTAAATAAACCTCTACATTACTGCTGAGTGAACTCCAAAACAATAAATACAAACAAAATTATTATGAGTTAAACTGCAAACATTTAAATATTATACAAATTAAAAATAAAATATTAAACTTACAACTGACTATCTACTACAAAAATGACTACTGAATAAATTAAAAGACAATCTGTTTGTAATGCTTAATTATTACAAAAATACTACTGAACACAATATAAAGTACGACGAAAATGACTACTATATACCTACAAAAAGTACTTAATGAACTATTGAACACTACTGAATAAACAATACAAAACCACAAAAATACGTACTAAATAAGTGACAGAAATTGCTACTGAAGAATCTACTAAAACTAGTACTACTGAATAATCTGCATAAATCTCTAGCGAATAAACTACTGAAAATGATGACTGAATAAACTGCATAAACCACTACTGAGTATTTTACTAAAAATTACTACCGAGTAAACTACACGCAATTAGTACCGAGTAAACTACAAAAAAAAAAAAAATACTACTGAAAAAGCACAACAAAATAAACTACAGGAAGAAAATCGCTACTAAATAAACTACATTAAAATATTACTGAATAAACTAGTAGCAAATGAACTGTAATAAAAATCACTACTAAATGAACTACAAAAACACACTACTGAATAAACTACTAAAAATATTACTACTGAATAAACTGCATAAATCAGGACCGAAAATTACTACTAAATAAACTACTGAAAAGTACTGAAAAAAAGAAACAAAAAAGTGAAAAAAAAAGTACTGAAAAGTGAATAAACTGCATAAAATCACAGAGTAAACTACTAAAAATTACTACTAAAAAATACAACAAAAAAAAAAGCACAACAGAATAAACTACCTGAATAAAAGCACCACTGAATAAACTACTAAAAACAGAATAAACTAGTACCAAATGAACTATATAAAAAAAAATCACTACTAAATGAACTAAAAAACCCACTACTGAATAAACTCAAGTAGCAGAAGAGAGTCAGAAGTCATGATCAGAGTCAAAAGGGTTGTGCGAGTAGGAGTCTCCAGGTACCGCATCATCATCATATATTAAAAAAAATTGCGTATTAGACGTGATTGGTCCAAAAAGGCTGGGTTTGAGCTCTTACGTAGCCCCGCCCCCAAATAATTTCTTTTGTAGACAAGCTGAAAATGTCGGTCTCTCTGTATATAAACACATCCAGCATCCAGGTGGAGTTTCTGCTGTAAACATCATGTTTGGGAGAGTTTTCAGCAGCTGAACTCGTTTCGGTGTTCATTCTGAGTGCATGGTCGTATTTTTCCCCTGATGTTTAACATTGTATTTTATTATATGACGAGACGGAGAGAGCTCAGCGGCGGCTCGGGTCAGGTAACATTTTGGCTAGAAGTTCGAGCTCGGGGGGGGGGGTTTCGGTTCGCCTGATCACGGGAGCGATGCGTTCAACGCCACGTGAGGTTGAGGGTGATGCAGCTCCACTTCAGGGCTCGTTAGTGCAACCTGAACTGACAGCTTAGTGTTACTCGGGTTACACCGGTGTCTCGTTACTGCTGTATGCGTGGCTCTGCCTGCGAGCCTCCTACCGCGCGTACACAAAAGATGAAACCCTGTATGCCATGACTCTGCCTCCAAGCACATCCACGGTAGCGTTCCTTCATGGCTCCAGACCTGACAATCCCTGAAGAGGAATAATGCCTGGCTGGTAAAAATGCAGCAAAAATAAATGAATAATAAATAAATAAATAAATAATTTTTTTTTAAAAATGCAACGCAGAAGGTTTTCCATGAAGTCGTGCTCAAACTGTTTCGATGCATCTGCACGGACTAGCACAGGACACCAAACTGCATTGAACTATCACTTCAATTCAAATTATTAGTAAAAAATGACATCCGACGCTTCACTGTAGGAAACGTTTAACCACCCCCCCCCACCCCCCTGTTAAAAATGTCATCCTTTTTTTCCTCCCAGAGAAAAATAATCACAGATAACTGATGATAAAACATATATGCGTCTAACGTTAGCTAGTTAAGTTAAATATACGTACATCGATAGATTTTATTTCACATTATTGAACCCAAAAAATGTTCTCCACTGATGGTGACGGACATTTCCTGCTCACTGATGGAAGATGAAGAAAAAGGGGCGGAGCAGACAGGTGTGTCGGTTAATAACGGAGATTTCCGACCCGATTTTGCCCAAAATCACACATCACAAAAAGAATGATTTGTTTGCGAGTTGAGGTGGACGGTCCTGGAACGCATAACGTACCATGCTCATGCTATCAGCTGGGGGGGGGGGGGCCTAAGAGTTTTGGAGTGTTTTGATCCAACTGAGAACGAGCCGTGATGATGGGGAACGAAATGACTCTCGGAATCCAACGGAGCGGTCGCATTAGAAATAAATCAGTCTTATCAGAAATATCGCAAATATTTCCGTTTCGCAATACCTTCGTTGAAATGAAGCACGAGTGCAGGAAAAGCATCAAACGTCTCGGACACGAACGGAGAATAGCGCCATGGCTGTAAATACGCCGCGACGCTCCGTACCATCTCCCATTCCAAATGTTACAGTGAACATTCCTGAGACGGTTATACCGCAGATATGAGGACACGTGGGATTGGATTTCCCTTCTGACCTACTTATAACCATTTTCCACATGGTCACAAATCAGGGATCCCACATTTGGTCGCGGTTTCCGTTGCCACGTGAGCTGAAGAAGTTCCAACTGACTCTTCTTAATTCTTGTTAAATTTATTTAATTTAGACTTGCAGAACGCTTGCAGTCTTTTTTTTTTTTAAATATGATGCCTATAAATATGTGACTATTTCAGCTGACCCATGGAGTCACCCCTTACCCCATGGGGACACGTGTATTTGTGCACTGAGGAGATCATTTTCTCATCATCAGCCTGGTAAAAACAGCAGACGAGTCACAGCACTGCACAGGGTTAAAGCTTCCCAAAGATTAAAACCAACACTTTTCCAATTAGAAAGTGAAGCTGGGGATATTTCAGTGTAAATATAGTCTGTCCGAGGTCATCAGACCTCGTATAATGCTCATGTGTCTCTAGTGCTTACTGAGGAATTCCAACCAATTTGATTTATTTATGTATTTTTCATAGTTACATTTCGTATTTGCAGTGAGAACGTCCGATCGTACAGCGTTGCTAATTAAACAGTGAGGTAAACGTCTTGTGTATTCCAGAAAGCAGGGTTAACTTCCCGTCACGTAAACCCTGAACTCTCGGTTGATTACCCCAAACCTTGCTCGGTTCCAGATCAACTGTTAGGAGTAAGTTCTATCAACCTTTAATTGGTAACTCAGAGTACATAAAGACATTATCAGTGGATCACCGATTTCAGGAGTCACCATGGAAACCCATGGCGGGAAAAAAGCGAGCTGCATACTTCAGCGAAGCAGAGTTAAAAGGTTTTAACGCATGCTTATGAGGAATATAAACCATTTATAACAAAACAAAAGAAAGTAACTGCTGCTTCTTGTCAGATCGAGTGTAAATGCGTGAATTTATGAGTTCATAAATATCGGAAAAAAGTTTCCTTTCATTACGATGCTAAATTGAACATTGATCCTATTAGACCCGTGACGTAACATTTAATAGATGTGCCTTTACTTTTATCCCTCCTGAAATTACAGAACATTGTACATAGCACTAATAATTAATATAATAGGTTTTATATTTTATCAGAGGGAATCCTTCTGGACCCAGAAGAACTTGGAGTCGAGTCAAAATGAAACACACACACAAAGATATCTCATAAACTTCCTAAATTGTAACCTAACTAATTGGTCCAACCTTCTATTTAATAACTTTTCTCTAGGTGCTATATATCCACAGGAAGAAGGCAGAGGCCCATTAAAATGGCTGGGGGACCATCAGCACCTTCTCTCACTCCGGGTGAGGAGCTGGCACTGTCCCTTAATCCAGGGGGAAGTTCTTCGGAGTCAGCTACCTCCCATGACGATATAAGTGGCTTGGTAAAATGTATGTGTAGCATATTAGTACTCTGTTTAAATATTAAAAAGCCATAGTATTAATTGACCCTCTGCAACAGCACATCCTGCCACAGTGATCATCGTCTTCAGGTATTGTTTCTGTTTGCTAGACCAAACATCATTAGTAATGTGCACTATAGGATGAAGATGAAGAGACCAGCTCTGCTGTGACTGAGGTACAAACTGCTGGGATGCCCACAGAGGTTTAACATATAATACATTCCTTTTTTAAATATGTGATTATTAAAACTTTGTTATTGTCCCCTTAAAGATTATGGCTGGGGATTCTTGTACAGAGGAGGGTCCATCTACCTCCACACAGAATCTCGGCAGGGTAACAAATTGTTTGCAGTTGTGCAGTTGGTCTGTGTATGAGTTACAGACGTTTATATTATCAATTATTACTGAATTATCATTCTGTCTTCCTGCAAAGGAGCTGTAGACGGTCCATCTTCAAAGGCAAATTAGAAAAAAGTGACATGGAGATGGACCTACTACAACTTCAAATGGAGGTTTAAAAAAAAAAAAAAAAAAAAAAAAAAAAAAAAAAAAAAAAAAAAAAAAAAAAAACGGTGAATATAAAAAAAGGTCAGGCTTGAAACTGAATGAGGTAAACGCCCGATCATATGCCATGGCAAACGGCGAGGTAAACGTCCAATCATACGCCGTGTCTAAGCAAACAATAAACAGTGAGGTAAATGTCTGATCATACGCCGCGGCTAAGAAAACGGCGAGGTAAACGTCCGATCATACACCGTGGCTAAGCAAACAGCGAGGTAAACGTCCAATCATACGCCGCGGCTAAGCAAACAATAAACAGCGAGGTAAATGTCCGATCATACACCGTGGCTAAACGTGACTCTGTAACAATCCTAACGATGATGAATATGAAAGCAGATAATTGATATTCTCGTAGAGAGAGAGAGAGAGAGAGAGAGAGAAAAGGAGAGACCTGCTAACGCACTTTGTTCTAACGCCTCCTGGTTCTGAGACAAAGCGTCCAGTACAACTCACTTTCAGACTTAAACATCTAACACATCAATAAAAGAAAAGCAGCTTTTTTTTGCTTGTAGAAAAAAGTACCAGAGGCCAAAACCCCCTCATGACCCCCTCATGCGTCACTAGATATTTAAGGAACTGTTAGTGATACTACTACTCGTTATTTATAGAAAAAGTAAAATTGTGACGTGATATTGTACACACGTGAATAACATAAAAGAAGTAGTGCCTTATACGCGTCACTTTCTCAGAGGAGGACGACGAGAAACACCGACACGGCCGATTCAGACAGAAACGATATTACAGAGCAGCAGCTGTAGAACAGGAAGTTACCCCAGCACCGTGTACTCCGTTAAATATTCGTCTCCGTAAAGCTTTACTGAAGCCAGGCGTACTTAAAGTAAATTCTGTATATGGCGTGTGGTTTAATCTGGACGTATATCGGTTGCGTGCAAAGCAGCAAAGAATTTAAAAAGAAGTTCCCACAGCCGAGTCAGAGGAAATGA
The DNA here is from genome assembly GCA_024331685.1 of Stegophilus panzeri. Classification (NCBI taxonomy): domain Eukaryota; kingdom Metazoa; phylum Chordata; class Actinopteri; order Siluriformes; family Trichomycteridae; genus Stegophilus; species Stegophilus panzeri. The sequence continues at coordinate 1,397,692 of JANDJT010000179.1, read as the reverse complement.
CTCTTCTTGTACTCCCCCCCCCTCGTGAAATGTAAGAACAGAAATTAGAGAAACTGCAATACACCGGCATCTAGATTACGATCTTTTGAAAAGCTTTCAGACAGAAACGACCGAACAAATGCACTGAGAGAACTGAACCTGACGTTTAAGTTTGGTAATAACGTCAATTATTTATTTAATTATTTATTTTTAAATGACTGGTTCTCGGTAATTCCTCTTTTCTCCGTATGCTCTGTAGTACAGAAGGATAGTCGTACATCAGATTAGTGTCCTGTGATAAAGGGCACTTTTGATATCCTGGGCAACTTGCCTGTGCTCGTTTTAGTCTCTGTAGTGTGCCAGCGCTACGCTCAGCATTTTGTTTCTCTACGCACGAAGGCCGGAGAGTTCCGCAGAACTTCGTCCCCGCCTTAACCGACGACGGAATAATGCCGCAATCCGATGCAATTCAGAAAGCCGACGTTCCCAGAGTTCCGATCTGAAAGAGTTCCAGCGCTTCGGCTTGGGGAAAAAAAAAATTAAATAAAACACGGACGCTCAGAGCAAGATGAAATCTGTATGCCTAGTCTCTGAACGTGATAAACACATGAAGATCTACAGCTGCATGATTAGCAAAGTGACGTATAAAGTACAGTACGTTAACCGTCACGTTTATCCTAGCCCATAAAAATGACCTTTTAATCGCGTTAGTGCGTTTGGGATGAAATCAGTGGACTTTCGTTTAACTTACGAAGAAAATCGAGTTTTATTAAGTATATGCCGCCATTTTGATCGCTGTATAGATTGAAACGAATCGGGGCAACGATAAAAAACTATTATTGTAGAAAAACGATAAACAACTGGTGCGTAGAAAAAAAATTATATTTTTAAATTGGCTTGGCAAAAAAGGTGATTTGCCCATAATTCTGATACTTTTAAAACAGTCTACATCTACATCATTATCGTCATTAGCTAAATGAATGAATTAAAACGACTGAACTCTACAAGTTACTTCAGGCAAAATTCAGTTCAATAAAGTGAACTACTCATAATCTTTAAAATCAAAATTCAGGAAGAGTTGATGTATGAATTCTGGGATGCGTCATATACATACCTGTATACGCTAGTTAAATTAATTAGCTAAACATCTGTAGCTAAACAGCTGCCTTAACAATCTAAATCACGTCCGTGAGGAAGTCTCAGGTTTACAGCCCTAACGCCTGATGAATTCATGTCAATAAAATCTGATGCAAGAAAACTGCGAGATAATCTACATCTCCTCCAAAAACTGTTGGTCGAAAAACACGCAAAATACTTCCTAAGAATACGTACGATTCACCAGCGCATGCTATTTTTCCCTCCATTGTTTCACAGACTGCTATGGAAATCGTTAGGGACGTTAGGGAGCACCGGCGCAGGAAGTGTACCGAGACCTGAGCGGTGAACGACGGATCTCACGGACTTGTGGGAAAGAATTTAATAACGGCAGGAAGGGAAGATCATCTCCCACCTCTCACATCTGTTTTGCTGCAACCCGACATCGGAAACTTCGGGTACGAAGCAGAGGAACTAGAGGAACGTCGCCTTCCCTGCCACGCCAATGAAAGCAAGAGTTCCTCTAGATTAGAAACCGACATCGAAACAAGAACTGATTAGGATGTTTCGACGTCGCATAAATTAAATGTGGTGCAGCTGTAGTTATGAGTAGAATAATACAGCCATCACATCTGTATATGCAAATAAATATATTAGCAAATTATATATATACATATAATGATATCAATTCCATGCTTTGAGCAGTATGGAATTGAAATACCCAAAATCCTACCGATTTGCCTTTGGGGAATGTTCTTCTCAAAGTGTTGGATTATTCGCTGACGCATCTGTTAACAGATCGGCGAGCCTCGACCCGTCCTCGCTCTTGAAGGACTCAGCGTTTTTTGGAGGCTCCTTAAATACTATGATTAGACGATTGCCTCACCTGTTTCACATCACCTTCTTATTTCAACTTCTCACATCGCCATTAGTCCTAAACTGCCCCGGTCCCAACTTATTTAGAACGTGTTGCATGCATCAATTTCAAAATAAACATTTACCTTCAAAAAAAAAAAAAACTATGCAGCTGATTACGCAAAACATCAAATACCTCATCTTTAAATGTACAAGTCAAAGTACATTTACAAATCACTCCTCTTTGTTTCTATTAGCATTTTCCATACTGTCCCAACTTTTTCGGAATTGGGGTTGTAAATGTTTGCATACGTAATGAAGCGCAAGCGGCTTTGCGAGCTTAACTTCTAAACAAAACATTCTACATAAACGGACAACCGAAGAACTCGCAATGTTAAAATTTTCTTAATAGTGTAAATTCTAAATGTTTTTTATAGATTGGTGGACCAAAAAAAAAAAAAAAAAAAAAAAAAAAAAGGAGGAAAAAGGATGTTGAAACCTCATGAGAGGAATGTCCACTTCCGTTTTTCTTCTAAAAGCCAGAAAGCTGAGAAGAGACGAGACGAGAAGAAAGCAGCTCAGCGTTCTCCTCGGCACGGACGCCTCATCCTGCCTACAATCGCACTCAAACGCCATGACATCAGCGTTCTCACGCAGAGAGCAAGAACCCAAGCTGCTTCCATCTTTCACTTTCTTCGCAAACCTCAAACCCTCACAGTGATCTCGGAGAACTCTCTCCAGCGCCTTTACTCCCTCTGAAATTAAGCAAATTCTTCTGTCAATTTATTAGTGTCGTGGTCATGATACAATCCAGATCATTTATTTACTCGGTTGCCAGAAAAAAGCATGTTTAAGCAGGCTCTCGTAAAGGAAAGATGAGGCCGAGTTTCGATCTTCGACATGGTACACGAGCAAAGACACAGAAACCATGTGATACGATGCCGCAAGCAAATAACAACCCACAACTGCTTCATTCACAAATCGTTTGTCTGGAGGTAGAAACTGGAGCGCGTGTACTGCATATACAGGGGGTTTTACGCTAACCGCTAAGGGCTTGATGGGGAAATGTACACACTAAAAAAGTTAACATGCTCACTTTCCTTCTTCCAATTCTAGGAAGAAATTACTGAGGAAGTGAGAATGTGAGCAACTTCTCTAGTGTCTACAGCTTTTTCCACCCCAACAGACTGGTGGTTAACCTAAAACCATATGCAGTGATTTGGACCTACCAAAATTGGTCCAAGGAAGGACACGTTATTTTGACACGTACCACCTACCTAAACACTGCTGCACACCGAGTACACCCCTTCATGGTAACGGTATTCCTTAATATCAGTGGCGTCTTTCAGCAGGATAACGCATCATGTCACACTGCAAAAATTGCTCAGGAACGGTTTGAGGAACATGGCAAAGAGTTCAAGGTGTTGACTCGGCCTCTAAATTCCCCAGATCTCAATCCGATCGAGGATCTGTGGGATGTTCTGGACAAACAAGTCCGATTCATAGAGGCCCCACCTCGCAACTCACAGGACTTAAAGGATCTGCTGCTGACGTCTTGGTGCCAGATCCCACAGCACACCTTCAGAGGTCTTGTGGAGTCCATGCCTCGACGGCTCAGAGCTGTTTTGCTGGCACGAGGAGAGGAGGACCTACACAATATTAGGCAGGTGGTTTTAATATTATGGATAATCGGTGTACACACAAACTCCAGTTTCTACTTCCTTTCCATTTAATCATTACTATCAAAAACATTTGTTTTAACAAGTGTTAGATCTATTTAATCTTTTTTTCCCCCCTTTTGATATGAAAAAGTACAGTTTTTTGGGGTATATTTTTGGTCTGATCTGGTATTGTAGTTCACATTAATGAACGAAGACAAGCAAGAAAATAAGAGTCGAGACGAGAGCACCGATCAACAACGTGAGATGAGTGGAGGGGGCGGGGCTTCGAGGGGATGTCTTAATATAGAAAAATAAAAATAAAAACAAAACAACAACTATGATTCATATGCCAACTGGGTCTTCTGGCATTTTACAGGGGGGATGAAAACCTTCTGCGTATTTTTGAGGGATAACTCATAGCAACGTTGTGCGATGTGGAGTTTTGATGCAAAATACGAAGGATCTCCATGCCACTCCTGCGGAAGCTGATGTCAGCGCCAGCATGCTTATTGCTTAAAAAAGCTTTATTAGGGTCTATTTGACTTTTCCATTAGCAAAAATGAATATCGTAGTCGTACTAAAGTTATACAACGTCGTAGACGAGCTTTATGTGAAAGATTCGGTGCTTAAAGTATTGCCGTTAAGCTGTGACAAAATTTAATCCGGACCACCACCACCACCTCACCCCGCCCAACACCTTTGGCGCAGGCTATCTGTATTCCACCGTCTAAAAGCAACGAAAAACAGCTGACTATTTAAGTTTGTGACCTTGACCAAGAGATGGGGCGATCTCTCCAGCATGCATTTCATCCTGACTCACTTCACTCCAACTGCCAGCGCACTTCACCATCTATAGAAGTCAAACTGCGCTGGCGAGACTCCAGTCAGCTAATTTTAGGCGGCTCAGCTCTCTCCAGCCCTCGCCCCCCCTCACCCCTTTTCTATCTGTATGTTTGGGTATTTACTCTCACTGGAGAAGCAGCAACAGCAGGCGTAGCCCGGCCATCACCAGCGTGTCACATGCCAAGATTTTCGGCTGGAGGTTAGAAGCGACGCTCAGAGTTGGAGGCTTTCCTCACAGGTTTAAAAGAGTAGCATCAAGGAGGTTAATCTGTAAACATTTCCCCAAGGCCACAAGTAATAAATAAAATGTAAATATTACGGACGACGTCAGAAAAACTTTTTCTTTTCTTTTTTTTTTTTAAATTTTCAATCCTTTGTTACTTGCTATAAAAAAAAAGCAACTGACTAATTTCGTACTGCTTGTTTGTTGAATTTCCTTAATGCTGGACAAAGACCTCAGAACCTGTGGAGGCCTAAATTATACATCTTAATACATATAGCGCATCGTAAAGAGGTCTTCAAGCATTATTTAAAAGACATTTCAGCCACATTTCGCCAACTCCTAGCATCTATGCTAATTAAACCAAAGTTCCTGTGTTCATAAGAGAGCTCCCAGTAAGGACATGTGCTCTGGAACTCTGCACTCCATGTAAACATTCTCACAGGACTGAAGCTCTCGTTAAGATTAACTGGGTCAGTCTTGATTATGTAACATGTACTTCAGGTTCATTTTTTCTTAACTCGAGAAAGATACACGGAGCAGCCGCTCGTACTCGCCTGCCACGGCTTGTTTTTGTCCGAGAGTTTTCATTTGTCTAGAATTCGCCTGTTTTGGGCATTTAAAAAAGTTTGATAGTGAATAATTAGGGCCCAAGTCTCGTCTCTAAAGATAAAAAATCTGTCAGGATTGTTATTGTTCTTCTCGTACAGACATTTCTGTAAGGTTGAAAGGTGCTTGGCATGCTTGAAAACCCACAAAACTTGGCACTCGCATCAGAAGTGCTGGCCATCAGGGTCTGGCAAAGGTATGGCTTGGCTTTGATAGGGACATTGTCCTTCATTGTTGACAACCAGGTTCATCTACATGCACCAAATCTGGTACACATCTTGGTCTTTTTAAGACAAACAAACTTCACAAATCACACCCATTATCTCCGCTCAACAGGAAGTCGGATTTTGTCCATTTCGACAGGTACTTGATACTTTTATATACACACACTACTTGTGAAGGGCTCATCAGATTAAGATAATTTTTTAGATCTTTAACAGCATTGCTATGGCGAAGCAATCAAACGTCACACTGCTCAAACAGGAAGTGTGGCATAATTCCACTGATGTGGCCCATGTATGTTCAGTGATTGGCAAAATCGCATCCACAAGCCAACACCGGCTCACTGCTGCACCATTGGTGCTTGGGCCCACCAATCGCTGCTTCACAGCGATGTTTATAAATTTTACTTGTTATTTTGGGAGAATGTTGCAGCTTATAGGGATCCAAAATGACACACGATAGACCAGGGGCAGTTAGGAAGGGAAACGATAGACACACCAGTTAGAGAATGTTGATCTGATATTCAGAAGGGAAAACGTCAACCTTTGGACTTCTTTCTTTTTTTTTTCTCCTATATTTAACCCTGCTTAGAGAAACATTTGTGAAAACAAACATACTGAATCTGCTGCTGCTACAAATTCAGTTTCTGTCTTCTTCATTTTGTCATGGGTGAACACTCAACTCCACAAATCAAAAGATAGGACATTATTGCACAGAAACAAATAACTGAAAAAAAATATATTTTTAAATAAATAAATAAATAAATAAATAAATAAATAGTTTAGACAGATGAAAACTCATTTTAAAGGAATGTCATTTAAATTCAATGAGATCAAGTCTTATAAAGTTTGCTTACGATTCTTTAACTAAAGTTCCTGTCATTGCTCCCAACAGTTATTGCATTTTTTTGTTAAAAAAAAAAAAAAAAAAAAAAAAAAAAAGTTATTGTGCTGGAGCATGTTTTCAGAAACACTGCTTCCTTTCCCATACTAACTGATTATAACCCCCCCGTCCTGGCAGTAACACTGTTTTACAGAGTTGGTATGTGGTTCCTGAACAGACAGGATGTTTGTTATAGATGATATTTCCTTGCCAGCAATTTTACAAGACCTCAAATGTTACTTGACCTGATTAAAATGGAGGAAAAGTTGCAGTATTGCTTAAAAAACCCAACAACCATAATTACTGTATGTTATTACTGTAAAGACTGCCTAGGCTTCGGATTTACGTTCGTATCGCAGTATCTCATAAAATATCATCAATACCCATGATATCCACAAAAGGTGTATGACAATTCAACACCGACATTGCCCAGCTCGAATTCCTATACAATTAACTCAATAAGTCACAATGTCCCTGTAAACTGTAGCATGACCTCATACCATATATAGCATAAAATCATTTATGTAGTAAAACCAGTCCTTGTTGCATAGAAAAAAAAAACATAAGACTATTTATTGGAGAAAAAAAAGAGAAAAGAAAAAAAGAAAAAAAACAGACTCCGGAAAACTCGCTCCTTAGCTTGTTAGCTTGTTAATGTTAGCTTTGTGACAACTGATAAATTCTAGCCACCTCTAAAAGAGCTGCAAAATGGTCAAGTGAAAGCTTATCAAGATTTATCAAACATTTCAACACGTGCAGCTAGTGTGGAACAAAACTCAAAGGCCCATGCATTAACCCTACATACATACCTGTAGTACCGCGACTGGAGGTACGTAGAACAAACGGCTTTGGAGACATGGCTGGCAGAACCAAAGTCTATGACTTTCACCCGGTACGGCTGTCGGACAGGATCCACAAGCATAATGTTCTCAGGCTTCAGATCAGCATGGATCAGACCCATGGCCTTCAACTTCTTCAGTGCGGTAGCAACCTGCTGAAGAATGGGCCGTATCACCTTTAGAGGCAGCGGGCTGAATTTGTTCTGCTTGAGGAAATCGTACAGGTTCTGCTCAAGCATCTCGAACACAAGGCAGGTATGGTTACGGTGCTGGAAGCACTCGAAAGCCCGCACCAGGTTATGCTCGTCCGCATTCTCGCCACTGAGACGGGCCAAGATGCCGACCTCAATCTGGCCCTGCCGCGCGTAGGACGGGTGATTTTTCAGGATCTTTACTGCCACCACCTCGCTGGTGCCTCGTTTCCAGCATTTGACCACCTGACCAAAGGTACCACGGCCAAGGAAGTCCAGCACCTCATAGGTGTTCTTCATTGAACAAAGCACCTCATGTTGCACCAGCTGGTAGTCGCCGTCCCCGCTGCCATTTCCACCTCCTTGTTTTACAGGCCCCGCTGCTACGGCTGCTACGGCTGCTACGGCTGCTGGGACCCCAACTGGCGGGTTCCCGACGTTCGTTTGCAACATTGCAGGCAAGATTGACAGGTCCTCCACTATCTGCATGGCGTTTCCCTGGTTCTCCAGCTCCTCACTCTTACGTTTCAAACCACATCGCTGGGAACCATCTGCCAAGTTAGAACTACAGTTGTCTTCTTCCTTGTCCTCGTCGGCCCCTCCACCGGCAACTCCTTCTCCCACACTACTTCCGTTTTCCACGCCCCGGACCCCTCCAGATACCCCTGTAGCTCCACCGCTGCTCCTGCCTTTTTCCAGATGCTTCGGCTCTTTGCCCTGTAACGGGACACCCCTTCCTTGGTGATGTGCTGCTGCACTGGTCGGTTGTCGTTGTACACCTTGTACAGCGACAGTCTGCACTGGGAAGTCCCCACGGTGTCTGCCCCCTGCAAAGTCCCGTGTCTTGTATGTCGGTGCAAATTTCGTTGGCTGTCCAATGCCAAGGGTTCTACCGTTCAAAAAAGTCAGTGGGAAGGCCCTCTCATGGTAAACACAGTTGTTGGGTTCAACTTTGAGTTTCTTCACACTGCAAAAGGCACTTGTCTGAGTTTGATAAACATGTGGTGGGTAGACCAAGACTTGTGAGGCCATACCTGTAAACAAGAAAAGAAAGAGTTAGTAAAATGGGCCACCACAACTTTAAATAAATGATGAAGTGGAAAGATCTACAGTGAAACATTTTACTTGTGATGAATGTGCTATACCATATTAGATCACACTCAGAAAACAAGGTGTTGAAAATGGCAAGACCCTTTTTTTTTTTTTTTTTTTAAATCCAACACAGCAATAACCCTCATTCATTCATCTTCAGCAATCCCTTTATCCTGGTCAGAAGAGCAGTGGCTCCGGAGCCTAACCCAAGAACTCCGGAGTAAGACCTTTTTTCCCCCCTTTTAGGTTTGAGTTTTGCCAGAACTTAATCCACGAACACCCTTGACCTTTCAATGTTCTACAAGACGACTTGATGAAGCAGCTGACCAAAATCCTTTTTCAGGAACAAATCCAGAAACATCATGGACCTTTGGCTAGGCTTGCCACATTAATTAAAAGCCATAGTGATAACTGAATGAATAGTGTCATGGAGGGAAACCATATTTGAAAGATGTTCCTCTCTCTAAAACCAAGCAAGAGCTAACTGGAGCAGCCAACTTTTACTTTCGAGGGTATCTTAAAATTCCCTTCAAATGTTCCCTTCATGGAGAGGAACGACAAGAGAAAAGTGAGTGTTCAGAGCTACAGAACTGATGGGTAAATTGTGGGGGGTGGGGTTCATTCAGTTATCTCTAACCTGTTTAGAAAGGATATCATTTTACTTGCCAAAAGAAAGACCTCAGTCGTCCTGGCTTTGAAACCGACCAACAGAAAAGCAGTGGCCTGAAGCAATAATCTTTGACACACACTATTGTTCTTCTCTGGCCTTCAAAATCTGTTTTAAAAAGATGTTTAAGGCTCTAATGGACTTATACACCATACATTCTATACTGCTGTCCACAGACCACGTATAATGGTGGTGTTTTTCTTATCCATAGGATACAAAATAGCCAGAACTACCAGATTTGCATCTCAGTAGTGGTTGGTTTTGACGTGGTCATAACCTGAATTTCCTCCTCCGTCAGTCAAGCCACTCCCTACACCTGGTCAGCAGAATGGCATCACATGGTCTTGTTGGAATATCCAGTTACTTAAGGGTTGAATATGAAGGTAAACAGTTTGGGATCATTCATCTTTTAGTTAAAAAAAACACCACCACCACCACCTCTGGTTGTGAAGTACCTCAGACTATAATCCCATCCTTCCATCACCTCTAAAAAGATTATCTTGGAGGTCTTTAGTGGTAAGCCCAGGTGTTCACCAGTGTGTACATGTATTCATATGGGGTTAAGTTTAATTCTCCAAACAAACATACCACTATCGACGCTAAACAGCCATTTCACAAGCGGCCACTCACTGAACGAGGAGCAGATTTTAAAATAAGAACGCCCTTGCCCGTGGTATTAAAGATAAACATGTCTGAAGAGACTTCCCTGGTCATTTGAACACTATTTTTACGCTCCTGCGTCCTCGTCTGACCTTAAGCTCACTAACTAACCAGGAAAGTAAACATCAGGTTAAACACATGGAACAGTTTTGTACAATTGTGAGTAATCATGAATATGGTGATGCTTTCTGTCAGAATGTTTATGGAAGGAGTCTCCTGCATCAACGCTTCGTAAAAGGTCAGACGTAAAGCTCGAACTTTTCCGACATCTTCAGGACAAACTACTTTACGCTCGGTAACATGACAAGCTGCGTTTTTTTTGTCTTATTAACTTTAAGAAAGAGAGAAAGAAAAAAAGAAGCTGGTGAGGGGACGGCTGTTTATAGCTGCTATAACGTAAGTGATAACAGGAACTCACTTGTTTCACGGTCGTTCTACGAACCATAGTAACTGATAAAATGCGACATCACGTTCTTTAATAAACGTACAAATCCGTTAGCGATGGCAAATAGTTGTGGTACAAGCGGAATGAAACACCGCAACGTGATGTTACAGGAAAATAATTAACGCCAGGGTGGTAACAGTTCTTCACACCATGCCGTTGTGTTTCCACATCCCAAAGCCTACTACAAATCTATTGGCGTGTTTCCACCGCACGGTACGGATCGACTCGACTCTGCTCGCTGTCTGGGGGGTTTTCCACTGTGGATAGTACCTGGTACTTTTTTAGTACCGGTTCGGTCTAGGTTCCAAGAGAGCCACTCCGAGCCACGCATTATCTTCCTCGTGGTGTACAGTATCGTACAGATTGTTTCTATATTGTGCGTCATTTAATACATACTTTGCGTACGGTAATATTCTATTACGTATCATTTATCTCATTGCAGATAAAATTACAAAAAAGGTTTCTGTTTTAGATTTTTACATCTCGCTTGTTATTGATTTCCAAACAGGCGTTTATCGAAGTCACTCCTGTTGCAGCTGAATCTAACTTGGTCATATAGAGCGCTACGTAGGATCTAGAACGCCGTTATTTTACATCCTTAATAGGGTTCGGTGAACAGGAAAGGCGTTCGGAATACGACCTGAGCGTGTATTTGTACGGGGCTTCGATAATACAACATTATTCCTGCGTGAAGGCAAGTAGAAGATGGCACCCACGTTGAGGCGACACTAAACTACAGTGGAAAAACAAGTTCAGAAACGTAAAGCGAGTCGAGTCGAACCGTGCGGTGGAAAAAATGCCATACGTTGACTCTACAAAACAAAAACGGCCTTTATGATGGCCACGGGGATTTCCCCAAAGGGAAACAGCGAGCGCATGTCGATTTGTACTGGACTTTCTCCTCATCCCGAGGATCCTTCTATTCTCCGGTGATACGTTCTTCTCTGGGTTTATTACAAATCTAACTCGCAATGTTTGCAAATCCAAGCTGTTTCATTTACTCGTCTTATTCTACACTTCAAACTCCGATACACAAAAAGCTTGTACACACCCACATCGAACAAAACAAAAGGTGTGGTCTTATTTTTTGTGGTTTTCCTATACCGAGTGAACAAAAGTCATTGATCCTTTCTAACATCCTGAACGATTGTTATTATACAAAATGTACGTGTATAACGTGCACCTGAGCAATTCTTTTTGTCTGGCAGAAAAAATAAAGAGCAGTCTTCCGTGTACATCGTGTTTTATGTTTATTCACATAATAAAATTGTAATATTTAAGACGTTAGGGTTATGGAGTGCTTCCTGTAGTTCCACTGTATAGATTTTTATCTGTTTTCCCGAGAAAAGAAATCAGTGCTTGCTGGGTTTGAGGTTGTCTCCTTGCGGGTTCCTCACATCAATCTCCGATGGTCTTTATTAAATCCATCATTTTCAGAAACAGCACCGGGATGTTTTCCCAGTATTTTGACCATCTTGAAGGGTTTAAAAATCCTCAGCCGGCCTCATATCACAGTCAGTAAAAGTCACCAAGTCGCCTTTGATATTTTCCTTCTCAGAGAGAAGACCGAAAACAGTCGCCGATTGTTCAAGATTTCTCAGCCGTGTCATCTTGGGTAACTTTGAACCGGAGAGGCTGCAGCACTTCCTGTTTCATCTCGACACAGGCACAGCTGTCGAGCTTCTATTAAAGAAACAGACGACTTATTTGACTCTCGATGGGGGCGTGAGATTTTCAGTCGCGTCCTTTGTCGGCCTGACCGTAGGCTTGTTTACGATATACAAACTGTAGACTGATATAAGGAAAATAAATACTTTAATAATATCGTTTGATCTCGAGCTGAGCGATTCGGCGATAACGTGATAAAGCCGTGTTTACGGTTGACGCTGTGAGCGGCCATGTTGAATTCACGTCACTTGCTGAACTCAAGGTCGAGGACGCTGTCCGGAGTTTATGAGTAGGAACGTCTGGTTGTGGGGGCGTTTTCTTTTTACATTCGTAGTCGGAGGTGGGAAATTACGAAGGCAGCGATAAAACGTGTCGTTTTCTTTAGCAGAAATTCTAGGAAGACGTCAACCTTTCACCTTATCTACGCGGTATTTGTGTCGTGTTGTTAAAACAGGGGGGAAATAACCGGGTTACAGCACGCCTGCGCTCAACTCATCTGGTTTTCTGAAAAATCAACAACTTTT
>JANDJT010000179.1:1353731-1376806 GCA_024331685.1 Stegophilus panzeri | reverse complement strand
CATAACGTTAGCTGGTTTCACGTCACGATGCAGCTGCTTCAAACAAACATAATACAGGACCGTCTTTCAGGTGCTTCACCAAAGGTTTCACCGCTAGAGGGCGTCACACACACACACACACACACACACACACACACACACGAATAGAAATGATTTACAGAGCAAAGACAGCATTATCATATTAATTCAGACTATCATTTCTGTAAATTATCCAAATATTAGAGATACAAAATGGTTTTTTTTTTTCAGTTATCAGCTATAGTTATAAATGACTACAGGCCTAATGAATGAAAAAAGATCGCTAAATACGTTAAATATAATAAATAATACAATAACATTATTAAATGATGCTCGTATTACACGGCAGTTTATCTGCCAAACATCACTGAAGTTCAGATCGATTTAATGAATTCGCTTTTCTTTATATGAATTAATAATGTCATTTATATGTATAAGGAAATTATATTTTTGTTTATGAACAACATTTGGAATAAAAAAAACCCTCCAGATTAAACAGTAACACGCTCAAGACAGCAAGTCGTCAGTTATTATTACTATTATTTTTTTACTCTTCCGCGTTGTGCGTAAAAACGTGCTTACGTAAAAACGTGCTTACGTAAAAACGTGCTGCCATGGAGACGGAGAGACGCGCTTTGTTTTCCGAAAGGAGCTCGCTGTGGCTTTCCGCGTGTTGTATTTAAGAAGTGTTGTGTTTGAATTGTGCGGTGTCATGAGCGGTTCGCTGTGTCCGGTGTCGGTCCTGCGGGTCTGTGCGGTTCTTCTCGACTCCGCGGATCAACTCGCCGTGTTGGGACACATCATGTCCGGGACAAACGGAGACACAACCGCCGCTGCTGCTGCTGCCACAGTGAGGACATTCACACTAAACAACCCGTTTACTCTCCATAACTTTCACTACGATACTCATTTATACTCCAGAATGTAGCGGATTAAAGTCTAAAAATGCGTAAATACATTCATATTCACCTTTAAAATAAAAAATACTGGTGCAGTCGTCTATAGAGCTGGGCGATACGATCCTATAATATCGATATCATGATGAAATGACGTCAAGATACACTTTACTGAGATATCATGTTATCTCTCTCTCTCTCTCTCTCTCTCTCTCTCTATATATATATATATATATATATATATATATATAAATGATACATTTATTCTTGTAGACATTTCACATTTAAATCAAATTAATCAAAGTTTATTTGTTATTTATTTGTTTATGTATTTATTTAGATGTTCCGGGAATTTGTGAGTAAATCTACTGTATAGATTGTGATACAATTCATATGATATAATATTTTTGATCGTTATCGTTTCTCATGATCTAAGACTTGATAATAAGCGCGTGTAATCGTAACTGTGGTGTAAGAGGAATAAAACACTCCAGGACATGCTGCTCGAGGCAAACAATCAACTTCAGGGTGATGAGAATGGCTTGAGTTCAGATTTGAATTGAATCGTATAAAAGGTCGTAATGACTCGTTGTAATAAACAGTGTGCACTATATGATACGAGTGCTGTGCGGTGTGTGTGTGCGTGTGTGTGCGTTTACTCGAGGCGGTCTCAGAGGCCATCAGCAGGGTCCTGGAGCAGTACGGAGATGATGAGTTTCACCCGAAGGCGGCGTGCAGAGGCCAGACTGGGAGCGGCGGCGTGTGTAACACAGTACAGGAGCGCCACAGGGAACTGGAACGCTGTCTGATGGACAGTCTGATCTCATCCGATTACATGACCAAAGTGAAGAGTGACTGGTGCGAACACACACACACACACACACACACACACACACACACACACACACACAAACAAGTTACAGAGCCCCTGAAAGGACATGCTGTCATTTTATTGATTTTTTAATGTAATTATCTCGAGTACCATTTCGTTTCTCAGTTTGTTTAATAATGTTTAGCTACATTACGTAAAGATTATGTAGTATGCTTTGTTTTTTTTGGGTCCGTTCAGGGGCTCTGTACCCATGGTAAGCGTAAGTATGTGCACCCCCATTTCACAAACAGTGGTTTATTTAGGCCATGTATCTGTAACTGTATAACTTTAGTATGGGGTTTTATACTAAAATGGATGAGACGATCAGACCGGATAAGTGCAGTGATAAGGCGATGCACTTCGGGGACATGGGCATCTGAAGGCGGCAGAGGTAGAATATAATCTCAGTATTATAAAGATTAAAACAGACTAGCCGACAGAACGTTATAACGCTACGGGTACGTTGTGACAAAACAAATCCGATTGCCGTGCAGGTGGTTTGCGACTCGGCTGATTGGCGAACTGCTGACGGAGCTGAAGGAGGAAGGAACGTTCTACAGCCTGATACACACCGTGGAGGAAGAGAACAGGAGCAAAGCTCAGCTGCACCATATAATCACCAGGTCTGGTCACGAACGACAATAAACCTAAAGTCTCCTGGTTTACTGGAGGTTACGGTCATATAACACCACACGATTCAGTTCCTTATTAAACCTGAACGCTGATCTTCTGCGCTGCAGTGAAGAAGAGGATCGTCTCAGGATCAAAACCCTTCAGGAACAGTTACACGTCACCCGCAGTGAAACAACGCTCCAGATTCAGGTGATCACACAACACGCGCTCTCGCTCGAACACTTCACCGTTTCTATAGTAACAGCTCGTTCACACGGTGCATGCTCCACGTCACAGAGGCTCCAGTCTGTAATCACTGAAGTCTTCTGTAAGGAGATGTTTATGTTATGTAACATTTATGTTATGGAAGGAGTCTCCAGTGTCAGAGGTAAAAGCTGGAATTTGAAGTTTTCCCACGTCTTCAGGACAGAGAAGATTTTACGCTTCTCTGCGGTTTCTCAGTAACAAGACACATGTAACCGTAAACATAAAATATACACGTCATTTTTTAATAAGTAGAAATTGTAATCGTTGGTAAATTGCTTTGGTATAAAAGGAATAAAACCCTTTGGGGCATGTTGTTATCAGAAAATAAAGGATTTCGGGGTGGTAACAGGAACTTAGCAAACACCAAGTGTTTTACGCCAACAACCTCACACATCCTTCTTTTATAGGGTGCCATTACTTTTGTACTAATTTGTCTTAATTTAATGATTTGTTTTGGATCGCTTTCTCCCTCACACACACACAAATGCATCGTTCTGAAGTAGATGGAATATCATAAACACAATTTTTTTTTTGAGTAACCGCTCCTGCTCACGATGTACAAATAAATTTGTTCGTATCTAATGCAATCAGTTAAAATAAATAAATAAATAAACAAATACATTTTAATGCCCGCTTCGTTTGTGTTAAGCGCTCATTAACTCTCGGATTGTTTCGAGTCTCGAGTATATATAAAATGGAAGCACACAGTTATCCCAGATAACTCAGTCTGGCTAAACTAATCTCAGGAACAGGATAACAGGATCCTGATTTGGTAAATCCAGCTTACGTCGTTTTGGATTTCTTACACAGCACATCAAGAACAGGTCCTTTATTAGCCCCGCTCCGTTTCCCTTAAGGCCTCTGAAAATCGCAAATCTGTCCTTTAAACGAGAACCGCGACGACGGATGCGTGTGCACGCGCGCAAAACATGTCGCGAACCTGATCTACTTTTATGATGATGTCGTAGGAACGTGACAAAATGGCGGCGTACCTCGAGGATCAGCTGCAGGAGCGGAAAATGAAGAAAAGTCTGCAGGAGAAGTACATGAATGACAGCATGGAGCTGTTCGTCTATCAGGGACAGAAACTGAACAGCTACATCGAGAAGCAGCTGGAGGATGAGATCGAGGCGAGTGTGTGTGTGTGTGTGTGTGTGTTTAACTTTGTACGTTTGGTAAGTTAATTCCCAGCGAACGCTGCTGATGATGTTTTGCCCCAGCAGATGCTCAAGAAGAAGCTGACGGAGGAGGAAAAGGCTCACGGAGAGCTGGAAGCTTTTCTTAAGAACAATCAGACAGTAAGTGAACGAAGAATCTATATTACAGTCGAGTTGTTCTGGATTGTGATTGGTCAGAAGGTGGCGTCGATTCATTTTCCCCTAACAGCAGCGACGACAGTAGCGCAGCCGCAGGGTTATATCAACGCGCTCGTTCGAATACGTTACCGTTTCTATAGCGACAGCTCATTCGGCGTCACTACAGCAGAGAAATTACAACAGGAGTCTGCAGCGTCAGCGCTTCGTAAAGCTGTAACATATTAAAGTTAAGAGAGAGAGAGAGAGAAAGCGAGGTCGGTACTGGGAATGACTGCTTACGCTGCTCTAATGCAAGTTTACTTGTTTTCCGGATCTTCAACTTTAAACATAACTACAAACGGATAAAAAGTAACAAATTAAAAAGGGTAATCGTTGAATTAATCGCTGTGGTGTAAGAGGAATAAAACACTTAAAACAGGACATGCTGCTAAAGGAAAACAATCCACTTCTGGATGGCAACAGGAGCTCCGCTTTGTCACACCGCCCTGCCGTTGATTAATTTCCTATAACGTCTCGACACGCAGCGTTTTATTCTTTTACTCACATCACGCCTTTAAGCTGCCTACCGAGTTTATTTTCAGATCATTTTGTAGAGAAACTATTTGACAACAGTGCAGTGCTGTAATGCATTTCTGGATTCTGATGAGGTTTTTCTGGGCCAGAAATTTGCTCCACCCCTTTTTCTTAAAAGGCAACACACGTAGAACAGTTACTAGGAACAGTGGAATCCTATATAAGATTTTTTATAAACACCGGTTTATAAAAGAGTTCACGTTTATAACAAGTTTATAAAACTTATTATTTCCGAGTTAATTCGATAGAATTACGGGATCTGCTTCCCTCGAAACGTATTGCTAATGAACGTGTAACAGCGTACTCCGTGTTCACGCCCTGCCCCGTCTCTACCCCAAGAGTCTGGAGGAAAATTTGGAGTACTGGATGGAGCGCTACGATAGGGACACGGAGGACAAACAGCGAGAGCTGAACACCATAAAGACCAACGTGTCCAACACCCGGGTGCAGCTACAGGACCTGGCTAAGAAAGTTAGTGTGGTGGTGTTTATTTAAACGTACTAGAGCTTCACGGAGCCGCACAGAACGAGGTCCGAGTCTTCATTTCCGTTTTATCGTTTATTTCAGTACCGAGACAGCGAGCAAGTGATTATCGAGGACAGGCAGGAGAAGGAGAAGCTGCGCAAACAGCTGGAGAAAGAACAGCTGGAGAGGAAAGCAGCTATAAAGGTGAACGTTAGTCTGATGTTTATACGCTGTTAAAAAACCCCCCAAAAAAACAAAAAAAAAAAACCAAAAAAAAAAAACCATGGAGACTCTCAGGCTCTCGATTAGGTAAAGGAGTGCAAACTACACTCCCACAGTCCATGCATCTTCTTTTTCTTTAGGATGCGAGACAAATTCAAAAAGGTATTCGTTTTCTTTTCTGCAAAGAATTTAAATATTAGTTTAACACACCTTTGTTTGAAAATAAATTAGGAAAAAGGGTCCTTCAGGGCATTTTATTTGGATGCGAGATGAAGAATGAATAAATAAATAAACAAACAAACAAACAAACCCACAAATAACTAATGCAGCTAGATAATAATAATAATAATAATAATAAAGTTATTCCTACTTGGAATCTATCTGGTTCCACATTAAGGGTACTAAGAAGGTGCTTTTTTTTTATATTGAGAGTATTTTTATTTTTATTATTTTTTTAAAATTCTTTTTGAGCCGCTTTTTTTCTTAAGATAAAACTGGGGAAATTCCCTCGTTTCAGCAGCTCAATTACACACACAAAACCCCCCCAGAAAGAATACACATTAAATAGGAATAGAATAGAAAAAAAAATGTCCAAAAAAGTACATAATAGGAATAGAAAAATAAGAATAATGAAACAAGTAAAAAAACAAAACAACAACCAAAAAAACTGGCTAACGTTTGCACAAAGAACTGGTTAGCTAAATTTAGCTAATGATTTTTTTTTTTTCTTAAAAAAAAAATTAATCCATACATAAATTAACATTGAATCGGCATCGTTTGGAAAAATAATTATTGGCACCTCTCAAGAGAATGGGTGGAAAAAGATGGTATAAAAATGACAATATTAAATCAGGAACATTTCAGAGTTGCAGAGTCTGATATTCTGGGACTAAGTTCAAGATATTTAAAGAGTAATTTGCGAATGTTGTCTGAAAACTAAAAGAAAAAAGAGAGAATATACTCAAAATATACAACAACTAAAAATCATTAGTTATATTTCTCCTGGAAATACTTTTTTCTATTTATCCTTGTAATAATCTATAACTGCTAAAAGTTTAGAGTGCTTTTATTTATTTATTTTATATAATATAATATATATATATATATATATATAGTGATAAAATTCTGTCATATCACCAAGAAAACGTTAAAAATATACGGCGTTACACTGTACATTATTTCGAGGTTTTAAAAAAAGATAATCTCACGCACTCATTTTCATGAAGGGTGCCAATATTTCAAGGTGTGACGTAATCCTTAACCGCTCGGTCCTTAACATGAGATGGTTATTTTTCTGCAGATTCAGTCGTGGTGGAGAGGAACGCTGGTCAGGAAAGGTCTCGGGCCGTTTAAAAAGGGGAAGAAATCCAAGCAGAAAAAGGAGGGCAAAAAAGGGAAGAAGAAGACGTGATGCAGAAAAATAAATAAATAAATAAAAATCAGACAAGTGGCAGAAATGGGAACTTTATTAATTCAATTTTACAATAAATCCAAATGTTCAGAAAATACTTTGAATATTTTACTAATTTTATAATATTACAGTAAAAGTTTTTACGGGAAAATTGTTGCAAGAAACGCTGTAAAAAAAATAAAATAAAATAAAGGAAGAGAAAGTCCGCGCTGTCTGATTGAAGTATGTAGTGCATCCTTGTTTGTGTGTGTGTGTGTGTGTGTGTGTGTGTGTGTGTATGGTCAGCGGTACATACTTGTAAACGTATGGAATGTATTAATTTACTGTACAGACACGCAGGTGAAAACCCTGCAGAAAGGTCAACATCATTTCTGCTGGGGAATAACCCTAGGTCAAAATAAAACAAATAATAATTAAAAAAAAAAAAAAGTAATAATAATAATAATAATAATAATAATAATACAAAAACATCTATAATATATTTATTTTTAACTTCCCTCTTTAAAACATCAGGGTCTAAAAAAGCAAGTTAAAAAAATGTAAAGGTTTTATATGCATAAAATAACTTTTTTAATGTATTTAATTTTATATTTCTTTATGAAGAATTCTGGGCAAGCTTTAGTGCATTGACCTAACCGCTACGTTATTCTCCTCTCGTAACCAGCCGAAATCACCCTCACCGTACACTTTCTTTTTCTCCGTTAACATTCTTATCAAAGCACCAAACACCACAGATACCCAGCCAAGGTGCAATGCTGTGTCAGCAGCGAAGACGACGGCCTTCGAGAATTTTAGTGTATATATATATATATATAAATAAATCCATTTCTGCAAGGTAAAAAAAAGAAAAAAACGCATAAAATATTTTTGGCAGCAGTATGTAGAAATTCTGACTTTTAATCTCAAAATTCAGACTCTCATAATCAACTAATCTCAAAGTTCTGACTTTGACTTTTTAGATTTTCGCATTTTGACATTATTTACATAGCCTCGTCATCATAGATCAGAATTTTCAAATGTCAAAAAATCTGAAATAAGAAATAATTTGACAAAGTCACCATAAGAATTTTGACATAACAGAATTAATAACCCAAAAAATTTGAGACAAGTCAAAAGGTCTTTCAGATAAAAAATAAGACCTTTGACATTTTGAGAGAATTACAAAAATCTGACTTAAGTTAGAAATCTGACAAAATAAGTAAGAACTTTTAGACAATACGCCAAAATTTCGACATACTGCTGCTACAAAAAAAAAAAAATAATGAAGAAAATGCGTTTTTTTTCCCTCCTTTTGCACCTGGGGAAATGGGTTCCATAAAAAAAAATAAATCAGTAAAAAACCCCACAAACACAAACGTACAGCTTCCGATCACAGAATCACAGATACGGACAAGCAAGCCATGCAGTGGTGACTACAGCCTTAGCGTCTAGCACCGTGTGTATGTGCGTCTCTATTCTAGCCTCGCCCCCTTTTTAAAACCCCTCCCTTTCCCCCTTGATATATGTAGTAACTCGTTCATGCACATCGTTCATCTGTTACACAAAAAAAGAGCAACAATGTAACACTCGCGTCTCCTGCAAAACCCTTTCGTGAACTTTTCACATTTTAATGCATTCACATCATATGGGAGGGGAAAAAAACCCCAACATAAACGCAACTTTCGACTTCTGAACGAGGGGAAAAAAATAAAAATAAATCAATTACCAAGCTTTAGCATTCCGAAAGAAATTTACGACCAAACTCAAAAAATTCAAACTCTAATAGAAATTTTAGTTTCTATACCTCAGTTTGTTAAAGAACTGATGCTGGCTAATGTTATATTAAAAACGACATAATTTTTCCCGAATTCTCCCACGTGACGTGAATGCTGTATTTAAAACTGATCTAGAAACAAGGCTGTACGTCAAAAAAAAAAAAAAAAGAGTGTTTCCATATTTAGCAGTTTTTTTTTTTTTTTTTTTCCATCTCATCCCATAAAAGTCCATGTTACAAATAGTGCCTTGCTTTATTTTTAATAAACTATCTATTATATATAAACTATGATAAAGATATTTCGATATTTAGGACAGCGGATGTTCATAGTCTTTGGGAAACAGCGTCACCCTGTGGCTACATACGTACATGTCTGATAAATCTTTGTGCAACGTGCACGTTCTCTAAAACAAGAGCTCGGGCTTTTAGCTTCGCTCAACGAGTGAGTTAGTGTGATTTACTTAAAACATCTTTTCATCCAACGTGTGAAACTTGGACAACCATCACGATCAATACGATCTGACATCCCAGAGCCAACCATGATATTATAATAATAATAATAATAATAATAATAATAATAATAATAATAATAATAATAGGTGCAAAAATTATGTGACGGAAAGAAAAATAAATGAGAGAAGAAGAATCTATAGCAATTGATTGAATGCTGGTTTTGTATGTCATGATGGATCTTCTCTCCTCTTTTCCACACTGCAATTGCTCACCTCCTCCTTTCGGTCCGGGAACGAGTGAGCGAGTGCCACGTCTCTGTGTATTAACTGAAGTGTTGTCGGAGGCTGGATGGTTTCCGGTTCAGAAGCCGTGAGCAATCCCAGTCTCTCTCTTTAGCTCATATTAAGTACTGGAAAGGGCAAACGGTGTACTGTGGCCACGCCCACCAGTCCTACATGGAGAGG
Source organism: Stegophilus panzeri (assembly GCA_024331685.1). Lineage (NCBI taxonomy): Eukaryota > Metazoa > Chordata > Actinopteri > Siluriformes > Trichomycteridae > Stegophilus > Stegophilus panzeri. Next base: position 1,367,485 of record JANDJT010000179.1, on the reverse strand, counting down.
GCGGAGTTGGTGGTTGGTGATGTAATGTTTTTCGGGGGTGCCAGCTCGAGCAAGGCGCGCACCGTCCCCGCAACCTGCTCCAACCCTTTCTCCTCCAGGATGTGGAGCGGGAGACAGAGCTGACTCTGAGGTTCAGCAGGAACGAACAAACAAACAAACAAACAGAGAGAGAGGGAGAGAGAGCGAGAGAGAGGAGATGGGGTTTGGGGAAAAAAATAATAAAAGGGAAAAAAGGGGCGTGTCAATGGATAACAAAATAATGAAAAATAGTACAAACAAACAAAACAATGGTATAATAAAAGAATAGAAAAAAGAAAACGTGTCAAACTTAACAATAAATCTGTGTAAAATTAAGACTGGAGTGAGAGATGAATAGGGAAAAAAACAAAGCCATGAGCGTGTGGAGAACGCGGACGAGGAAAAGCGGAATAGAAGAGAGACCAATCAGAAAACAGAGAACACTCCAATGTTTTTAACCTGAACTCTCTCCACTCTATCTGTAGTGTGTGTGTGAGTTCATCACAAAAACTGGGCAGCTGTTAAACTCCGCCTATAAACCCAAACTCCGCCTATAAACCCAAATGAAAAAAGCCAAAAATACTGTTTTTGTCTGTTTTCGGCCAGAGATTAGTTCGGTCGCCTCCCTAATAAGTATCTTAGACTAACGTTAGCTATGTGGAACGTACAGTATATTGATCAATTTTATTTCACATTAATAAACTAAAAACAATCTCAATTCACCAGGACAGAAAGCAAGGACACCGCATCAGCGCATCTTTCGCGCAGGAACATAAAGTTGAAGTGAGACTCAAATATTACTAACTGTAAATGGCAGAAAGGGGGCGGAGCTGCGAGAGGGCCAGTTAATATCGGGGAGTACGAAACACCTACACAACTGTCAGTCATTCCCGATTCATATGGCGCTTCTTTCATCATAGCACTTTTGCGTATTTTTGAGTGACAACTCAGAGTATCGTATTAAAATGAGGCGCTCCGACGCCAAACGCATGAAAGTTCGCAAGTCTGTATTAATACTAAAGAAATGTCAGATAGATAAGTACAGAGTGTAATCCTGACCTCATGCTCCTAATTACTTCTAACTGTGGAAGCCACTTACCCCAAACACAACCCCCAACTTTTCCAGGTTTGAATTTGCACATTTTAAATGTTTATTTCTTGACGGAGTTTAAAAGTGACCAGGTCGGAGTGGCTACACTGGTGTCGGAATTGGTGGATAGAGATTAAGCTGAATAACACTGGAGGAAGTAGCAGCAAAAGACCCAGAAACAGTGAAGGACAAGGATTCAATTTTATTGTAAAAGTTTTGTAAGAGTCATAAACATAAAGGATTTTCAGAACATTAGGCAACAGTGTGTACAACCACACAGACACACACACACACACACACACACACACACACACACACACACACATACTGACCGAGGTTGTTTAAACCAGTGGTTCCCAAACTTTTTTGGCTATAGACCCCTTTTAACAGTCTCTTAAGTTAAGTATCCCTTTACTTAACTAGAAGCACTTAGATATCTGTAAGGGAAGGACATTAGTATAGATGGTGGAAGTCATGGTGGCAAACAGCTGAGAGGTTTAGACTAGACTTTGACTCTATACCTCTACAATATCTCCAGTGGGTCCTGGGTCTGCCCCAGAGTCTCAGTCCATTGGCACGTGCCTGATCCATCTCCAACCAGGGCTCATCCTTGCAAGGAGCCCTAGCCAAATTAAAGAGGAACAACTCTACTCCGAGGGTCTCCCAGGTCATCTAACTCCTCACCCTATCATAGAGCATCCCAGAGGAAGGACCTCATTTCCACAGCCTGTACTCAAGACCTTATAGACACGTAGACTGAGCGATAAACAGAGTGCTTCAACTGCAAACTGAGCTCCTGCTTCACCACCACAGAGCAGTACAAGGACTGTAAAGCTACAACAGTTAGGGTACTAAGGCTCCCAAGTAGGGCTACCCATGGTGAACAGATTCTAAGAAGCGAAATCAGCTTGGATTAGGGTCACAGGGACCCAGTTCTGGAGCAAAGCCTGAGGATAGTGTTTGAAGACAAGCACCTGAAATGGTTACATAGACCCATCTTGTTGGCTCACAACCTGCAAAATGAAGGGTGGAGCTAGACCTGGGGGTGCAGTCAAGTGGTGAGCATCTGGTGTCTGGGCCACTCATGTAACCTGCTCGAGCTCTGCCCGAAATGTCAATGTCGCGCCATCTTTTGGGTTCACCTCTTGCAAGATGAAGGGTGGAACCAGGCCTGGGGGTGGTATCTGCAGGTGAGCGTCTGGTGACTGGGCCACTCATGTAACCTAGTCGTGCACAGCCCAAAATGGCATCATGAAGCCATCATGTGGGCTCAACCACCTGCAAAATTAAGAGTGGAGCCAGACCTAGACGTGGTGTCCACAGACAAGTGTCCGATGACTGGGCCGCTCATGCAACTCGCTCGAACTCAGCCTGAAATGTCAATGTGGCACCATTTTTTGGGCTCAACCACCTGCGGGATTAAAAGTTTAGCCAGACCTGGGGTTAATGTAAACAGGTGAGTGTCTGGTGACTGGGCCACTCTTGTAACCTAGTCGAGCTCAGCCCAAAATGGCGTCATCGTGCCATCATGTGGGCTCAACCTCCTGCAAGATCAACAGGCGAGTCTGGAGTCTGGTGACTGGGGTGTCGAGCTCAGCGCGAAACGGCAAGCCAACCTGTGGGCTCTCCGCCAGCAAGATAAAGGCTGAGTGTCAGGTGTAATGCCAGTCGAGCGGCACACTTGTCACATATGGACTAGATGTTTGGATTGGAATTAATAGTTCAAACTATTACATTAAAACAATATCTGAGAAAATAGTATTAATTAGTACCCCTTTTCCCTTACAAGTCCTTACATTATCATTTTCTGTCAAGAAGTATCTGCAAATAGCTCCAATTTGAAAAACACTGGTTTAAACCATCATACCCAATCACACGGTCTCAGATCATCTCGCACACAAAAACCCTAACATTCATTTCCAAAGCTATATTCTAGCTATCTAATTAACTTACAAAGTTACAGATAGGCTATTTCAACAGTCCTTTTTATCACGAGACCAGAAAGGCCTCAATTTCTCAACCCTGAAACCCAGAATACATTATTGCAGATTAAAAACAATCATCATTACTGTATGCTCAGAAACGCACCCCACTATAAGCAGCCGAGAAGAAGCTCGTAAATAACAGCAGCGTTTCTCAGTAAAGAGTCTGACAAATCCACTCTTTGGAAGGAGGGATTGTAAAATGTTGGGATTTGAACAGGGGCACTTATCGGCTTAATAAACGTATGGCTACGTCCTTTAAGTAGTGAGACGTTGTCCGAGTCAGCCTTTGGGAAAATTCCTGATACAAACAGTATCCAAATGTCTGAGTCTACAAACAAGAACTGTTTTTGTTTTTAATTCCATCAGCTATGAAAAACAACCGTAAAGCAAAATTCTACGCAGTCTACTGGTAGGTTGTCTCTTGTGGGTGAGGCCTGAGCAGCCTTTTTTTTTTTTTTTAAAAAAAAAACAACAAAAAAACAAAAAACTTCTCATGAGAAATACTAGTAGCTATATATAGCTTCTAAAGCTAACTAGTTAAATACCAATTAAATAATTTATTAATCAGTGTAAAAACTGATTGTTTCATTTACACGTATTGGTTCTCGGATTAAGTTACCGAGATGAGCTAACTGTACATATACTCTCTGAAGGAACCAACGATCTCTGCTACTTCCTACCGAGCTTGATTTGAATTGTTCTTTGTATGGTCTCTACACGCATTTAATGGAAGTTCGTATACAGCAGGGGAAGATAAAACCACGGTTATAAGTTTTTCTTCCATTTCTGCATAGGTCAGTAAACGGGAACTAACCGCAGGTAGGAACTAAAATTGGGTGAGGTCGGTATTGGAGCATTTTTTAACGTATTGAGTACGGGTAATCGAGCACGGAACTGGACGTATACCTGACTTGTGTTTTGGTATCAATGCTAGTTATGAGTGAAGAAAAAAAAAAAAAAAAATTCCATCTTGTCTGAACAAATAAATAAATTAAAACAATAAAAACCAGCTCTTGATGGAGAACTCAGAACTTGTGCTGTCCATTATTATTCATAAACTGTTGTGCTATACGAACTCATTAAATGATTATGTTGATCATCTACTGAATTTAAGGGTACCCTTTTGGGACCTTGTAGGAAGATGACGACGATTGTCTGGTTTATTAGCGCGGCGTATTAGTTAAACACTTTCGGTCTGTTTTCAGTGCAGGAGACACACACTGTAAGTGTACGAGTGCGGATTAGAAACACGGCACCAGGTGGCAGTAGAGAGCGCACAACAGATACATGAAGGACAGGTAGAACAGCGCGAAGCCAGCCAGCTGGGACGGAGGCGATGGACGCCTAGGGGGCGCTAGTGAGAGCAAAGCGTCAATCAGTCTGAATAAACACAGAGCTTTGCCCTCTAACACCTCGCCAACTGAACACAGGCTTCCCTTCAGCGGAGTTACAGAAACGGACAGGGGGCGGAGTTACGGAAAGAGACAGGGGGCGGGGTTACGGAAACGTGAGGAAATAAAGCATCGATAATGTAAAATAAGTGATGAAAAGAGATGAGACAGCAAAGGAATGTTTCAGGAGATGAAAAGGGGGAGGAGAGAAAGAGAGCGTTAATGATTTTAGTTACATTAGCGCCGGGGCAGTAAAGTGTGAAAATATTAACGAGGTTTATTAGAAGAGCGTAAAAAAAAATTTAAAGAGCAAGGTTCTATAAGTTTGAGAATTATTTTTAAGAAATGACAGAAATATTAAAAAAATAAATAAATAAATAAATAAAAATAGTTTATTAGTCTATTATTTAAGGCCTAACAGCTACAACGTGAATCATGACCTTTAGCATAAACAAAATTAAATACAAATATCTATCTAGCAAATAAATTCTAAAAGTAAAAAAAAAAAAATTAAGTATTGGCAGCCTATCTATCTCTCTCTCTCTCTCTCTCTATCTGAAATGTTTATTTAAAAAAAAAAAAAAAAAAAAAAAAAAAATGCAGAAAAATCCTTAAAATGTCAGCAAGCTAAACGTTGAATCCAACTTTAATTTAACTTTAAACTAAAATAAAAAAAATTAAAAAAAAACCTACATTTCGGAAAGGTCAACAAGCTGCAAGTTGAATCATGACCTGTAGCAATTAATAAATAAATAAATAGATGGCTAAACCCATCCCAGCATGTTCGCTAACTCGATTAGTTTTAACCTCCGGACCCTCGGTGTCCTGCTGATATCCAAACATTTCAGAACCGCTTTTATTTTTATTTTTTAAAGCTTACCTGAGGGACGCCGATCTTACGACACGCCTCCAAGAAGTTCTCCACGTTCCGTCGACATTTAGCCATAGTCAGTTTGGGCTGAAAGGAAATAGAAAGTTTCTATGAAATATCCAAAAACACAAAATGGAGGGGGAAAAAAAAACAAACAAAAAAAAACAAAACAAAAACCCCACACACACACACACACACACACACACACGGTACATCGTTACTGACCACCGCAGGCGAGGGCACGTGGATGCTGGGTACTGAGCGGGGCCGCACGTGATTGGCCAGATGGCACAGCACAACCCCGTCCGTCAGCGCCGCCCCCAAGTCGCTAGGCAACGAAACTTTCAGCCGAGACTCAATGTTCTACAGTCAGGAGAAACAGAAGCAAAATCACAAATTCAATCATGGAGCCAGATAATGACCGCCCCTTCTCGCGTTCGCACGCACGTGTGTGTGTGTGTGTGTGTGTTGTGTCTATTGTATGATGAAGGCTGTGTATTTGTTACGAAAGGTGGTACAAGTTTCTGGTTAGAAGGTGATGGAGAACCTTTCTGAGCTGTTCCACCAGTTCAGCTTCTTCTCCTGTGAGTCCTGGAGCTGGTGAAGGTGTAGGAGTCACGCTACCTGGCTCCAGCCTCCCAGTTCTCGAGTCTACACACACACACACACACACACACACACACACACACTTTAAAATCACAGTCATAACATTAAGTTATTTTCCTATCAAAAGCAAATCACATTTAATATCAACTCCACCTTCAGATTCTTATAAACTCTCATTGTGACCCGATCATCCTTAACCATAACTTTTTTAATAAAAATTAAACAAACAAAACATTCATTTGAATAAAAAAAAAAAAAAAAAAGGCAAGAAAATACATTTAGAAATAAATTAACAAATAAATACCCTTTAGATTTTTTTTTGTTGAAAAAACTGAATACACATTATTAAAAATAAATATTGTCTTCATTTGTTAAATTTTTCATTTTCTTTTCCACAGTTGTCGGTTTAGTTCTGTATTTATTTAATCACTGATCACATTCTTTAATATATATTTATGTTTTCTATTTATTTATATATGATCTTATTGCTTCATTCTTTTATGCACACTTAATTTTGTTTTATTTATTTCCTTATGCTTTTTACTCATTTGGTATTTTTTGTATTCTCATATATATATATATATATATATATAAAAAACAAATGTAGGAAAATATAAACAACAACAACAAAAAAGGAATAAACAAAGACAATAAATATAATGGTTCAGTAATGCTTAAATAGAAACATGAATTTTGTATTTAAAAATGTATTATTTTTTAAAGTTCATACTTAAATTGTTTAAATGGATTTTTAGTCATTATTTTGTCTTTATTTTTATTTTATTTTCATTAATTTAGGGATCAGCCCCTACATACTGAGAGCAACTTCTTTAAATTTGACTTTTTTGGTGATTTATTATTTTTATTTTTTTGGGGTAAACTTTCTATTTTAAAGTCTATTCTAGGCTTTCTATTTTCAGTTAATTATTACAGTGTTTTATGTGCATTGTGATGAGAAATTATGAGGAAGCAAATTGTGATGTGCATTATGGATGGAGGCTGCGTTAGAAGAGAGTAAGTCTGGGGAAATTATTATTATTTTTTTTTAAAATCACAGAAATGATATTAAAACGTCATTAACGTATAGATCGATATTTTCCCGTGTCTTGCTCCTGCAGGACTGAATAATGGTCCAGGCGTACCTCGTTTCTTCTCCTCTCTCTGGCTGAGGCGGTACAGGAAGCTGTCGGGACGTGAAGTGGCTCCACGGCAGGAGGTCGGGGCGGCGGGGCCGGGGTACGAGGGGGACTGGAGCGCTGTGTGAGATACGGAGTGAGCAGTGAGAGGAATGATATGAGAGAGAGAGAGAGAAAAAAGATCAAATGTTTAAAAAAAATAAATAAAAAATCTTACCGTTCGAGGCCAGCGAAGCTCGATCCTCCCCTTGCTGTGATTTTTACAAAAGAGAGAGAAAGGGGGAAAAAAAAGAAGATGAATATTTCAAGTTATGAGATATTTTTGACACGTCAAGTTAAGCATGCAAATATATAAATAGTGTTTAAAATAACGGCAGTATAAACACAGGCATGTTTTTAGACAAAAGGAATAAGTAATTAAGTCAATACGCAATTCTGATAGGCTCTTACCATAAAGAGGGCGGAGTCGTCCGTATGAGTAGAACGCCTGGAAGGGTACAGGTTCTAGAGTCGACAGGGCGAGGGGGGACGGACGTGTTATTATTATTATTTTTTTTAGGAAGAGCGTGCAAAATGGAGGTAAAAACGTGACGTTAAACGTGAAGCCGCCTCACCTCGCCGTCTGTAGGACTGAGCTTTGGTGGACTCTGAGCTGACTTCTGCTGGAAAAAGTCAACGAAAGCTTGTTTACGGACGAATTTATTCAGAAATCCTTCACGCGACCATTTACACGAGATAAAAACGTTAGTGTAGTTAGTGTGTGTCTACGCCAGCTGAAGAGCATTTAGCTCTTTCACAATTTAGTTATCATTTATTTTCAACTCTCTGTAAGCTTTGACCTTTTATGGAGTTTTGTAGGCGTGGCTAAATGAACATTTTTTCTAAACGAGTACTAAATACGGCAGCTATACAGGCGAGATATATATATTTCATGTTTCATGACCAACAGCAGTTAGCAAACCAGCTAGCTAAGTTAGCTAACGTTACTCATGTTGACGTGGAGCGAAACGAGGACGCGTGTTCGAATTAGCATATTTATGCAGGGGAAAAGTTTGTAGAGATGATATCCTAGGTCATTTTAAGTATATTTTTTCGTTATTACAAAACAGGTGTTTGTGTACCTTGGCGTAAGTCCTCATGGGCTCTCTCTGTCCGCCTCGCGCTCTCTGCCTCTCATCTTCGTACCTCTGAGCGGCGAGTTGAGCCTCCCGCCGAATGCGTTCCACACCGCCGCCTGAGCCCGGCCGCTAACACACACACACACACAGTGTTAATGTGTGTATATTGCATTGTATGTATACATGCATTAATAAAACGGGAAAGAGTCGTGAATTTACCTGGCTGTGAGACGGAGATGACAACGTGCCGACTGTATCCGATACACTTCTGCAAAAAAATTATAATAAAATAATCATATAATAATATAATGACGCAATTCAGTGAATTATCGAACACAAGTACTACTTTATCATAGTTACTATACTATGTCACAGTTGCCATAGCAACCAGTAGACTTTCCTTGGTAAAAAAAAAAAAAAAAAAAAAAAAATCATTCCTTGGTTATTTTTTTTATTTTATTTTTTTTTTTTACAAACAAATACACTGCAACATTAATAAACATATATACATAATTAATTAATGTATAATTTCCAGTACAGATTAACACATGTGTGTGTGTGTGTGTGTGTGTGTGTGTGTGTGTGTGTGTGTGTGTACCGGTTCTGTAAAGACACGTAGCGTCTCGAATCGTCATTTCTCGCATCTCTGTAGGAACCTGCTTTCACCGGTGAGCCCTAGTAACAATAATAATAACAATAATAATAATAATAATAATAATCATCTGGATGGATGGCTTAAGGACAACGCATGTAATCAGTTAGTTGAATTCTTTTTACAATTAATATCTTAACACACGAAGTATTTTTCAAAAAGTCTTCTTGATGTAAATAACTAATGTGTCCATGGGGTACGCTAACTTTCGCACTCATACTTTTGCTTTGAATAATAATTTAGTGCTCATGAAAACACGTCATAACCACCACACACACACACACACACACACACACACACACACACACACACACACACACCTCTCGGGTGATTCGTCTCTCGATGTAGGCCATAAACTGAGAGCTGAGGCTGATTGGCTCCCGTCCTTGGCTCCGCCCATCCTCCTCTTCTTCCTCCCCTGTGCAGCTGTCAATAAAGTCGATCTGGTCGAGCTCTGCCTCCACTGGGGTGAAGATTTCAAATTAAAAAGTTAGTGCTGCAATAAGTAGAAACAAAGATTTTTTTATTTATTTATTTAAAATCCACTTTACATATTCCGTTAGCCAACAGCGATCCGGTCTTGTGCTCGTCCCGCTCTCGTTCTCGCCGGAGTCTCTGCTCTCTGGTTAACTCCGCTACTCTTAGTGGCAGGTCCGACAGCTCGTCCGACGGCTGAGAGAAAAGAAGAGAAGGCAAAGAAATAACATTTTTTTTTTTTTAGAATTAAAAAAAAAAAAAAAAAAAAGAAATCTAATGCAATCGTAGTAAATGTTACGCTAACGCTTTTTTTTTTTTTTTTTTTTAAAATGAACCACGATTTTATTATTAGGGGTCCAAGCACCGCTCCTGTCCTCACGACGAAGCCATCCATCACACGGGTCACCGTTTAATTGAGGAACTGAGCAAAAAGAATGAAATTAACATGCTTAAAAGTGTTTCCTGCAACCATGCAGGAGCGAGCGACAGCAACAAAACCAAAATAATAATAATAATAATAATAATAATAATAATAATAATAAACACACGTATTCACTAAGGAATATTTAAATGTAGTAGAAACAAGAATGTAAAAGCGTTTAAAAGTATTGTTTGATAAAATTTAGATCATACAATAACACAAATACACACACACAATATATATATATATATATATATACAAATAAGTAGGAAAAACTGTGCAGCAACACGCAACTAATGTCTCAACTAATTTATTTATTTATTAATTTCTAATTCTCATTTTTTAATTACGTAATATAATTACTAAGTAGACAAATTAATTACATAATTTACATAAATTAATTCATTTTCACACCATCTAAATAATTAAATAATGCAACTGTGGTACGCTGTACATGCGACACATTCCAGCCTTTAATTAAAAATAAACTGTTATTAAATACTTCGCATGGTGCTTGGACCCCTTCGATCAATCCCCCATGAAATCAAAATGGACGTTTCGTGGTGTTTAGTATGAATACCTCAGACTTAAGCTTATCTAGAAGCTAGTACGCTCCAAAACAATCACAAAATTCACATTCAGAAGATATACGTGTTGAAAATTTACACTCTCTCTCTCTCTCTCTCTACCACCGATACGGATCAACAGTTTCGATGACATCATTCTGCACTTCAGCTTCTCGTCAGAGTGTCTGTCCAATCACGTGCTCTCTAGAATCTGAAGTGTCCCGCCCACAACATCATAAAAGTCTATTCCACTAACTGGCATGTACGACTTAGCCTGGGCTGTGAGTCAGGCTAAACGCTATTGGCTGTTTAAAAAGGGGGAGGAGCCAGTTGATATGTCCCGCCCTGACTTCCTGTTTCAGTGGAAATTACGTCACATCGAATTAATTTCGAGGCACTTTATGGGGACTTTAAATTTATATGTAGGTATGTATTTATTTATTTATCTATTTATTTATTTTAATTAAAATAATAAAGTGTCTCACTTCATTGCCTGACCAGCGCTTGTCTCCGCTGTCCACGCTGTTAAACCCTGAGTCCAGAGCTCCATATGGCCGGCCAGGATAAAGTTCCTCCACACTAAAAACACACACACACACACACGTCAGATATATCTGGAAAAACGATTCAGAAGCACGTCGTGTGTGTTGTGATAGCAGCAACGTAACCTGAAACTAATTTCAGAATGATGAGGAAATACACAAAATAAAATCAGGATTGTTTTCCTGAACTTATTTAATTGTTTAACGTACAATCCATCACCAAACAATCTTTCCATGTTAATAACATTTCCATGAAATACATTTATGACAGCAAAAAAGATTAAAACAACACAATAATAATAATAATAATAATAATAATAATAAGGGAAAATTACACCGTATATTATAAACCCCTTTACTTTTCTTACAGTACAGAGCATCTACTGTATATCGTCTCGTGAAGCCCGTGTCAGGATACGTATCGTGTCTCGTATCTTTAACCTATCGTCTCATACCCATCTAATTCTTCAACACAAAGTCCTCAGTTCACCTTAACGCTACTTCTTTCCCCTTCTCTCTACATCGATTGCACAATCAACAGCGGAATCTGGTTCATCTCGCACCTCGGCATGCTGGGACACGGCCCGTTACGTAACAGTCAGCTAAACCCCCGCCGAAACACACGTACATCACATTCCTGCTGTTTCTTCACCGAGTCAGACAGAACATATCTCACGTGAGGCACTTTGTTTGAGTATCTCACTGCTCTTAATTCACTTCATGTCACTGTGGACGTGTTAATGAGAGAAATAAAGCTCACCAGGACCCAAAGCCCAGTGGTCTTCTGTCGTAATCCGAGAGATCTGGAGCTATTTTACACGCCTCTATGTTCAAATACTTAAATATGTGGATCTTCCCCTTGATGCAGATCTGTAAACACACGCGCACACACACACGAAAAACAAGAACTTTATTTACTCACTTACAGACTTATATGCTTTTTTACTCATTTACATTTTCACTTTAGACACATAAAAAAATTTCCCTATTTACATATTTATTTATATATATTTTTACTTACACGCTTTTTATATACTTTCTTACCTACTTAGTTATAGGCTTATTTACATACATATTTATTCACGTACATATTTACCTTCTTATTTACCTAGTTACTTATTTACATACGTATCTATATGCTTATTTACATATTTATTTACTTACATACATGTTTACCTACCTACTTATTTACATACATGTTTAAATATTTATTTATATACACATTTTCCTGGTTACTTATTTACATACCTGCCTAATTACCTGCTTATATACTTTTTTATATATATATATATATATATATATACTTACGTAACTATTTAGCTATTCAGTATTTACTTATTTCCTTGCATACATAATTAGATACTTACATTTCCACACTTACCGATCTACAAAATTTCCACAGAATATTAGCAAATAAACAAAAACACAGTACGACCCTTCACCTGTTTCTGACTTCATTAAAGGATATTAAATTAAACTGCCAATTATTAAGGTTAATATCCACACACGCAGTACAGTCTTAAATCTAAACTAAAAGATTTCATATTTGTTCGTGATATCATTTTCATATCATGACTGAATGAGCGTATAAAGGTTGTAGTGACAGAGTGTGTGTGTGTGTGTGTGTGTGTGTGTGTGTGTGAGACCTGCGCGGGCGGGCTCTGGAGGGGGTTGTTGTCCAGCACGATGCTCTGCAGGTGTCGGAGGTTGCGGTAACACACCGGGATGGACGTCACCTTGTTACAGGAGAAATCCAAGCGCACCAGAGGAAGCTCCGCCAGTTCTGCAATCAATCAACAGTAAAATATCGTTTAGATAAAAACTGACCAAGTTCTAACAGGTAACCGGTAGAGACGCGGACACCGCTGCTGATGCGTCTCTGAAGAAACACCAGATGAATCTTAAACACTTACAGCTAACACAAACAACGCTGTAAAAAATAATCGGTTTCCGTGAACATTCACGGCAGATAAAATCATTTTTCAGCAGCGATAATTAAGCAAACAGATCGACATTTCGGTTCTTAAAAAGGGAAAAAGCAGCAGGTACATTTCTACTGCTAGCAGCTAGCAAGTCAGCTGACGTAATTAAACCGTAACTAGCTGTGCAAATATCAAAAATATTAAATTACTGTTCCTAACAGTTACCCTCAGTGCACTTATAACGGAAGATCAAACGTTCTCAGGCTATAAATAAATAACTCTTTAATTAAAATTTCAGTACCTTTCTTTAAAAAAACAAACAAAACTAAACAAACCTTTCCACAGAAAGTGGATTATTATTATTACTATTATTATTATAATAATTATTGTAATTAATAATTTAATGTAGTACTTTTTTAAAAGTAATTTTCTAAGACAATTTTTCAAAACTTTTAACAAAAAAATATAAAAATAAAAAATTCTATTGGCGCGCGTACAAATGTAGTAACTGAAGCGTGTTCCATCCTTCCGAAGCTGACTCTGAGAGAGAGAGAGAGAGAGAGAGAGAGAGAGAGAGTGTGTGTGTGTGAGTGTGTGTGTGTGTGTGAGAGAGAGAGAGAGAGAGAGAGAGAGTGTGTGTGTGTGAGAGTGAGAGAGAGAGTGCGCAAGAGTGTGTGTGAGAGAGAGAGTGTGTGTGTGTGAAAGAGAGTGTGTGTGTGAGAGAGAGAGAGAGTGCGCAAGAGTGTGTGTGAGAGAGAGAGTGTGTGTGTGTGAAAGAGAGAGTGTGTGTGAGAGAGTGAGAGAAAGAGAGAGAGAGAGAGCAAGAGTGTGTGTGTGTGAGAGAGAGAGAGAGAGGGAGAGAGAGAGAGGGGGAGAGAGAGAGTGTGTGTGTGTGAGAGAGAGAGAGAGAGAGAGAGAGAGAGAGAGAGAGTGTGTGTGTGTGTGTGTGTGTGAGAGAG
>JANDJT010000179.1:1340585-1353255 GCA_024331685.1 Stegophilus panzeri | reverse complement strand
CTCTCTCAGTGCTCTCGCTGTCTCGCTCTCTCAGTGCTCTCGCTGTCTCGCTCTCTCAGTGCTCTCGCTGTCTCGCTCTCTCAGTGCTCTCGCTGTCTCGCTTGATGTAATATTTGATAAAACATGACAAAGTCCATTTAAAAATATTTTTCAGAGACTTCTTTTTTTAAAGTACTTTTGCCCGTGTGTGTGTGTGCTCGACTCATTTCACCTTGTTATTCTCAGTAAAAGAAGGTGAATACACACACACACACACACACACACACACACACACACACACACACAGCGCTATCAGGTGTAAGGTGTATGAGGAGGGTGTGGTCTCGGGGTTCGGAGTCACGTGACTACGCACCAGTTCGGTGAGCTGTCGGAGCTGGCCGAGTTCTTCAGGCAGGGACACGAGCTTGTTGTTGCAGGCGATGAGCACTTTGAGCGGCAGACTGCACAGGTGAGCAGGGAGAGTGGACACCTGATTACGACTGCAGAGACAAAAACACACACACACACACACACACACACACACACACACACACAGCAGTGAAAATGTTTCTCTTACCTTACCACCTTCTCACGTGTGCAGTACACAACCAGTAATGATGTTCCAGTAACACGTGAGATTACTCTGCGTGTGTGTGTGTGTGTGTGTGTGTGTGTGTGTTACCTGATGTTCAGGTAAGTGAGGGCCTGTAGGTTGATCAGACTCTCAGGTAGAGAGCGGAGGCAGTTCTGGTACAGGTTCAGATTCTCCAACGACACGAACATACACACCTCCACCGGCAGCTCGGGCAGTCTGTTACGCGACAGGTCTACACACACACACACACACACACACACACACACACACACACAAAAATCAGGAGATAAAAAAAATTATTTAAAAATAATTCATACTTTTCTTTTTCTTAATATAACTATTATCACGGTATTATATTATCTACACACACTCTTGTTTGTTTGCTTGTTTTTTTCCTTTTATTGACAGACTTTAAAAAAAATAAAAAAAATCACTTTTTTGTATTCAATAACATCAATTAGTTTTAGTTTCTGAGGACAAAATTAACTCTAATCAATTACTGCATTTAATTACATCAATTACATTTTTATTTCATTAAAATTAAGTAAACACTCTACTTCATTTATAATACATTCAACAGTATTTGTCTTTTATACTGAATTTTTTTTAAACTACACATTCTATAATACGGAATAATTAAACTTTTATAACACTTCTTTGTATTAAATCAAATGTATAATATTTTTATTTTTAATTATTTGACTGAAACTTTATGAAAAAAAATCTGAAAATTCCAGAGATAATTTTTTTGTTTACACAAATGGCTTCTAATGAATCAAAAAGAAAGTAATAAAAAATAAAATAAAGTACAAAAATACAGTAGATCGTAGAGTTGTAAAACAATTCCTAAAATTTCAAGCAGTCAATAAAATAAATAAATTTTTAAACGTGTTTTTCCTGTTTTATCGATTCCAGCACGTTTACTCGTTCATCTACTTCCTTATTTACTTCTGATTTATTTTAAAGGGCTGTTTTGAGAAAATAATTAAACATTTTTAAAACCTAGCTCACTCTATAATACAATTTTTTATATCAAAGTACATCACTTTTTTTTTTATTTTATTAAGCGATATTTCAAGAAATAAACTCAATATAATGAATTCTTTTTGCATTAAATTCTATTTTTATTTCGATAATATTTCATGCATTGTGATTTCAGGAAATAATTTAAAAGCATTTTAATTTTTTGAGCTCACTCTAATAAAACTGTAGACAATTATCTAGCTTATATTTTTATTTTTCATTTATTTTATGGACTTTAGGAAATAAGGACTTTTTTATTTTTTTTTTATTTTTTTTACTCTTTTTAAACCACATTCATTTTTGGCGTTAAATTAAAATAAAATTTAACACATTTAAATAAAATTGAATAAAATCAATTATAATTTTATTCTGAATTATTTTATTGACTGACCATTTAAGAGAGAAAAAAAAAAATAAAAAAAAAAATCACTCATTCTCAGACTTGTGTTTTCCGGCATTTAAGTCGTCCGATTCGACACCGAACTCGACCGTGTTTATGGAAACCGGCCCACGCGCCCCCTCTCTTCGCGTCTTCCTGACGCGAGCGTAAATAAGAAATAAAGCGTTTTACGCTGGAATGAATCTTCGCCGTGTTGAGATTCTTCAGCTAGAGACAGCATCAGGAGTGAGTTACGCGCGTGAAGCGTTTTCTCTTTGTTCAGAAAGGTCGAGGATTTACGATCTCCCGAGCCGTTACTGAATATTTCACCTGTTCTGCGTTAGTTCAGGTGAACGCTCTGATCACACACGTGAGCTGCAGATGTGCTGCAGATGTGCTGCTTCTCCAGAAAACTCTGCAATAACGAGTTACTATAAAACACGATAAGTGATGTTATGCTGCCACAGAATGCACTGACCTTTATTACAGATTAGATTAGATTAGATCATTACATTACAGACCTGCACACTTTGCGTAGGAGCATTACGCGAAAGCTCCGCCCCCTTCCACCATCACTCTACATTCCATAGCCACTAACCAATAAAAGCACTTGTGGGCGGGGCAACACATGTAGCCCCACCCACACACGTATAGCGAATGCCGACACAAATACTACTGTACTACTGCAGTTTTTTTTCTAGCTGAGTTCTGAATATTTGAACAATCCTGTCTTAGTTACCGGTTGTGTTGTCTATTGACTTCTGATTACGACTTTAATATTTAAAATATACGTGTAACTCCGGTTTTAATGACGTTATCATTTTGACGACTGATTCTTTAATTCGATAGTGCGTTATAAGTTGTGCAAATAGACCCGTGAGTCCAGAAGTTCGTTCTGGGCTTAAAGTAAATTAACACCGAAAAGGAAAGAGGGGGGGGGGGGAAAAAAAAGTAAAAATCTATTTAAAAAAATTCAAAACAGCAGGAAACTTGAACATAAACTATGTCGCAATACCTGCAATAATCGCTGAAATTGCGATTTATCTAGCACTCGACTCGTTTCTTTCTCCCCCGAACGGTTCTGTGGGTTTTATGAAGGCTTTTCCAGATTTATATTTATAGCCGTGCAGCTGTGTGGAGATCCGGCAGGACAGGAAACGCAGCTGATAATACGCAGTCTAACCAAGCCCGACACAATCGGACTCGCTGTTACTCCGGATCTAATCGTTCGCTGTAAGAAAGAAACATAACTTCATTCCTAAGGTTCGTTTCTTTCCACTGATAAGCCGAGGTGTCTCGTGTCCGTACACGACTCCTAAGAACTTCTCTGCTTTCATTCTGTTCGTTTTCTTCTCCTTTGCCCCCTCTTCTGCCTTGATGCGGTGTGTTCAGCTTCTTATCTGGTAAAGGTGTTGGATATCGCGACGAGGACGAGGAATACGATCTGTATTAACGTGACTCTGTCTGTCCAGCAAAACACAGAAACAAAATACGCTATTCAGGACCGATGACTGAAGGTTGCCAGATATTTCTCGAGCAGAAGCGCCAGAGACGGGGTTTTCAATACGAGCGCTTAACCTGAAAATAAATAAATAAAATCGGGGATAGAAAATGCGGACTGAAGAATGAAAACTCGTTCTTGTTCAGATCGTATCATCCGCTGAAATAAATCTAACAGGAGTCTACTATACTGCGAATGAATGAGTCACTGGTTTATTTTAACAAAATGGCTTCCACACTCATTACTCAGCGGCTCAGAACAGCACTTGATCCAGCGCGTACTGTTATTTTTCGTTATAACTTAACCAACTCGAACGAGACATTAATTAAAAGGTCATGAAATCGTAACGCGGGTGATTTTTATCAGGGTTTTAATTGGCTATTTTGATCTGCGCTCTCCGTGTCTGCGGTTTGAAGGATAAGTTGACCATGCCCAAGTGCTTCATGAACAGTAACGTAAATATTTACGTATTTAATAAGTGTTTTTGAGCGTAATGACATCTGAAACTAACTTCAAAGCGACATATTCTGACTGTGGTTACATCAGGGACGTAATCCTGCTCCTGTTCATAACCAGAATCACGAGTAGCTGAGCTTGTGTTTTAGAGAAACTCCGCCCCCTGTGTGCGTAACAGCACTTAAAAGGTGCACGAGTCGGTTTTTTTTTTAATTCCTAACTTGTACAAATATATATATATATATATATATATATATATATTTAAAAACTACAGATTAAGCTGTGGCTTTACTAAAATGATTAAAGTCGCTCAGAAAAACTTCCGGTCCGGAACGCTCGTTTCTAGTCGGACACATCTCCTGTCGGTCATTTTCGCTCCAGACACTACACCGCAGATCCTGGGGGCGGAGCTTCTGTGAACAGTTAGAGACGTAATCTTGACGTGAAAAAAAATTTTAATAAAAGACTAATCTTCCTTTAAACCTAAAGCTACGTCTGAGATCTGAAAATCGGGATTAAATCCTCACTCCTTGTTCATAACAGAGCCGGGATGGCGGCTCAACCGTCCAATAAAAAGCCCGCTTTAAATAATCAGACACTCCGCGAAGAGAATTTACATCTTACTGGATACAATCTGAAGGTCATTTGAATGTTCATAACCTTTTAAACCCAGAGCATTTTATAAGGCGCTCGTAAGAAGTCATGTGGTGCGATGTGAGAGGAAAGGGTTACGACTTCTTTTATTGTGGTTTTTATGTCATTGTTTTCAAAAGGTTTACGGTTTTCCTGATGACATCATGCCCTAAAGCACGCACGAGAAACATGAGACGGGATCGCAAAGAATAAGAAAAGAAACGCATTGTTGACGTGTGGAAGAAACGCGTGGGAGAGTCCACACACACCCCCCCCACGGCAGTCATGTGGTCGTCCGAGGAAGGATTTAAAACCCTGGCTGTTCATCATGTGTCGTTTCTGCGCTAAAACGTAAAACTTCCCGTCATGTGACAGTCAGCAGGTAAACAAACCAAAAAAAAACCCCCCCAAAAAAACCCCATGAAGCTTTGTACAAGAGGAACTTCATCACCTCATCCCCTGTTCCTCTTTCCTCTCGGCTTCGTTTCCCTCAGCGATCCGAAATGACACTTATACACCTGGCTAATTTCCCCTTCTGTCGCGTCGGTCATTCTCCAGAACAGAAGCTCTGACTGTATCGCATCTCCAAATCACAGGTGTATAATAACAACGTGCTCGTTCTAATACCTTATCGTTTCTATAGTAACGGCTCGTACGCAGGGGCGTGCACGGCGGACGCTCCACGTAACCTCGTAAGACTAATAAACTGATTTAAAAATGTGATTAGTATAAAACAAAGATAAAAAACAAAAAGATCTGCGTTTTGTTTTTTCTTTCTCGTTAGGAGACGTTTATTTTATTTACGGACACGTTCAGGGAAGGAGTCTCCAGTGTCAGAGCTTTGTAACAGCTCGGTTCGGTTTCCCAGCTCAGGAAAGCAGCTTGGATACCTTATACTTATTTTTGTATATTTTTAAAACACGTACTTACATTTTTAAATGACATTAATATTTTAAAACATTAATATTTATTATTAACGCCGAGAAAGCGAATATTGTTTTTTTTTTTTTTTTTTTTTAAAGCGTCACATCGACTGCTACGTGTCGGTCCGTCTAAAATGACTCGCTTTAACATTTTATAAACATCATTTCGATCTCAGAAGAGCGTTAATCGTCGTTACTCATCATGAGATCGATGTTACACCGCCGTGTCGGCCGTGCCGGTACTTCTCCGTCTCGTGTGGAAACAATCGCAGCCTCGCACGCAAACCCGGGCTATAATTTACAACCCAAAACAAACGCGGCGCGGCGAGAATCCGGCTCTATTTTAAAGCTCGGCTCGCCACAAGAATTTCCACATTCCTCCAAACCTCACGCGTTCCTCCGAGCGCCGTCCTTCTCTCCCACGGCAGCTGGAAGGCCACGTCCAATTTTCCCATAACGACGTGACGGACGTGGTTTTAACCGTTATAAACGGTGTGATTAGTAGCAGAGTTGAGTGACACGACGGTTTTCACATCGATATCACGATAAAATGTTTTTCTGCGATGTTACAGATACAAACTGACTGATGTGACGTTAACTTCGTACTTAAAATATTAAACGTTAACGTTTTTACTGATGTTTTATTTGCTCATTTAATTATTATTATTATTATTATTATTTTTTAAAGTTAAATGTTGATTGGACTGTGATTTTTTTTTTTATTATCGTTTGCAAACCTACGTATCTTTTATTGTAGAAATGCGTCCGAGAATCGTAATACGAAGTTTTCTACATATCGCCCCGCCCCGTTATTAGTACTAAAGATTGTTAAAAAAAAAAGTAATTCTACAATATTCCGCCAGAATCGCATAATGAACGGCAGGTTCGTCAATGGTTAAGAACACGTGCCCCGCCCAAAACCTCTTCTGTCGAGTCTTAGTAGATCGGATGCATCTCGAACGGATTTGGGATTTTAACTAAAATACAAAAACATCGTTTTCCAATTGTTTTTTTTTTCCTTTAGTAGACGACCGGAGCTACGAAAATGATGACGAATCGTCTGACGTCGTGACGTCTGATTTTTCAGCCAACACAACGCCTATTCGAATATTTACGACGTTTGTTTTGCATATTCGTGATTATGCTAATGAGAGTACAGGCGTTTACGTACACAAGCCGAATGGAAAACCTGATTTTCGGGATATCGTTCCATTCGACACGTTTACATGAACACCGGTAATCTGATTAGAGAAAAGCGCTGGATTTATGAAACAAATCAGGATGTATAATGTTTATAAAAAATAAAAAAAAAAAACAAAGAAAAACTCCAGATTTAAGGAAGTCATTAAAGAAAATGGAGGGTGGAGGGCGAGTTAGCGAGACGCAGCAGCGCTGAGAGCAGTGATGGACTCGTTAAGCACTCGGTTCGATTTCGATGCGCTCGGTCTGTAGTTAAACACAGTAACAGTGTTAATGTGATTTTCAGAGGAAGTGCCTCGGGCTGAGAAGCGAATCATGCAGGGACAAGCCCGTGTCTGTTTGCTTTCCCACACCAGAGCGTCCGCCGTTTCTCTTTCAGGTTTCTTTTACGGCTCAGAGACGTTGGTAAACTAAGTATCGCTCCGATTCCCTGCTCATTCACACGTAAAAAAACAACCCAGTAACGCCGCGTCTTCAACGGCTAAACAAATCGCACCATGTCTCAAACCGCACACGTTCTTCAGTTCTGACACTGACGCCTTCAAGATTATGAAATACTTACTCCTGAAGGTAAAGTCAGAGTATATCCGATCCGAAGTCCATGACGACAATCACGACGACGGCTTGACGTTTTACTCTAGTCACGGATGCCAGGAACAGAAAATTAGGATAATGAAAACAGGACGGAATTTGACGTGTAATTTTACGTGTTTTTAAAGAAAATACGCCAGAATCTACACTACAGACTGCGTCACAAGCTTTCATTTGCATATCAGCATGGCGAACTGAGGACAGCCAATCAGATTGCAGCGTCTCAGAAACCTAACCCAAGAGCATCCGTGTACATCGAGACAGGTTCACGTCCAAAAATTGTCACGTCGTTCGATATACACGTATAAATAAATATAAATAAAACGCAATCTGTTCACAATGTTATCAAAACCTGATTCTATAAAATTCCACCATTCCGATACTCAGCATCAGATCGACACGCCCCTAATCTCTTCCTTATTTACCCATAAACAAACGATAATTAACTATTAATAATTAATTAACTAACAATTATGTCACTGTGTTGCAGAATTTTGGCTGCAAATGAAGAATTATCAGTCGACAGTAAACTGTATTAACACAGCATTAAAGTTTAGTACTTTATTTGTATTTTTTTTCTCCCCAAATAAAAGTATTTTCCAAGTAAAAACAAAAAAACAAAAACAGAACACCGATATATCGAACCACCAGACGAGTTTGAAGCTCATAATAAATTTGACAGGCTTAAATTCAACTAAAGCAAAGGAAGCGTTACAAATAACCGCGACACAGATAACAAGTCCACTAGATAGGGTGTATAGGTCATTGTTTCACCCCCTACAGAGTGCGCACATACACTGAATAATGACTTTATTTGGATTTGGCCCCACGCTAATAAACACCTATGTCAGATAGCGGGCTAGTCAGGTATGCTAGTTAGTAGTATGCTATCGCTAAACCAAAATAAATAAATAAATAAATAAATAAATGAGTTAACTTTTCTAGTGGTAGATATTAAAGATATCTAGTTAGTTAGTTATCGAAATAAACTACTTAGCTAACTAGTTAAAGCTTGATGTAACGTTTAACCCGAGCACACACCCGTGTTTACTCCCTGAATGGAGCTAATGCTAATTAGCATACCAGCTCGACTACATGCATAACTCGTGTAAACAAACAGTTTAAGTTGTTTGTTTGTCTTTAAAGCGGAATTGTGGTTTGGAAGCTGAAGGACTTTAGATTTATTTGATCTCATGGTGTTAAATTTGAAGCGCAGGTCGCGTTAGTAAGCTGCGTACCGGCCCGGGTCGTGTCGGTCAGGTCGTGACTAGCGGCGCTCCTCGGGAACTCCTTCAGCTTCCGGCCGCTAAGGTTGAGGCAGCCGGTGGCCGCAGCTTCTTCAAACGCCCGGTCCAGGGAACGGTTCCAGCTCGCAGGTCCAGGCACGGTTAATCCGTTCCCGGTGGTCCCTGACGCACCGGTACTACCACCGACAGCGAATCCAGGCACGGTGCTTTCCGCAGAGAGCAACACCGAAGCCGCCATTACACAGCGAACTCCCACTGCTTCTCCCTGTCCCTGCCTTATTTCCCCTCCACCCGTATTCCGACAGGTTTCCGTCTCCTCCACTAGGATTGGCTAAAACAGTTTGGACGCCACGTTAGCCGCGTTCACTAGCATACAGCAACACGTCAATGCGTCCGCCATATTGGAAAGGTCCACAGAGCGCACTGGAGTGAGAAATGGGCAATCTTAATTAAAATTTAGATTCAAAAGTTTTTATTTATTTATTTATTTATTTATTTTTAAACTCATCTCTTCAGGCTTGCATATTCTCTGTGACATGGTTACATAATACTTAATTATAATGTGTTTTAGCGTTTTATGTATACTATTGTATAATGTGTATGTGCATCTATATAGTGGACTTATGTGTGTATAATTGTATATATATAATATTGTGTTTTAGTGTTTTGTGAATTTTAGTTGCATGTTTGTTGTATTTGTGAAGTGACCTTGGGTGTCGTGAAAGGCGCTTTAAAAAAATTAAATGTATTATTATTACTGAAAAATGTACAGCTGATTATTTTGAAAGTGAAGTTTTGTACTGTAGTTATTGTCCTACAACCTCAGGATGACATTTCTCTGGAAACGTTGTGAACTACTCATTATTAATTTTTACTTCATTCACTATTAACTTTATATACTGTATATAACTGCAACTAATTGTAATACTGTGATACTCAGCTTTCATGTAGATAATGCAGAAAACTGTGTTCCTGTTTATTGTTGCAGTGTTGTTTTATATTGTACACACATGGCTGTTACTAGCTATAAGGTTTGGAAGATTATATATTTGTATTTTTTTTTTTTTTTTTACATGTATATATGTGCTTTAACGTTACCCACAAGGCACTTGAGGGACAGGAATGATCAAAATGACTATTATACAGTATACACACACACACACATATATTCGGGTTGATGTTATGTTGCCTTCGAGCGCTGTCAGAACTATCAAGATCACAATCAACATCACATGGCATAATGACTGTGAGCTCGGAGGTTACGAGTCGGGGACGTGTCAGTAAAAAGTCATGGAGGCTGTCTATATGTGCACTGCTTCCACAGAGATTTAACTAATCACAGATGTTGTATAAGATGAAAAGCTTGTTTTTATGGCTTACTTTCATCCAGATGGGAAAAACCTGGAGCTTGGATTATGGATATATTATATGCTATTTAATTTAATGCATTCAGACAAATATCCTCAGCTGATGTTCATCCTCTGTTACTCATAATGTTCCTGTAGTGCAAAATAAACTTCCTCTCTCCTTTGACAGAAGAATAAAAGTGAACATTAGAGAAGTATACCCAGGGCATCCATTTTGCTTCTGTATGAATATCATGTCTTGTGAACGAATTCAAACTCATAAAGATTCTGAAGAGGATTAGAAGAAGCATTAAGACCATGCAAGTCTATGCATGTGGTTTTCTGTTTAACTGATTATCACAAAAATTGCTTTGTTACATATGTTAAGAAATTTCTGAATATTGTAGATGATGTAGTGTAAACATTACTCTAAATATACTGTATATTTATATTGAGCCTAATTTTTGGAAACGACCATCTAAGTGGATAAGCTTGGACAAAAATGATTATAAACTTAAATCTACTAAATCACTTTTTAAAAAATAATTACATTGTCTAATAATAATAATAATAATAATAATAATAATAATGAACCAGAGTAGAGATTTCCATATTTATTTTGAACATGAATCAGCAATAATAAAACAGATTAATATTTACAAAAGATTACAAAAGTCCAGTGTACATTTATATAAAAATATCTTTACAACAACTAAATACATCAACTAATTTTACTGTACTAATCACCAAACTATATTAAATACACATACCAACAAATATTATGAACATGATCTAAGAACTCAGGACAATTAAATATAAAGTGAAAACACACACACAATGTCAGAATCTCACTTGGCAATAAAAGTGATTCCCGTTTTATTTCCTTATTTTGACAAGTCTTTAACTCTAATTTCAATACAAGTCAGAGCGAAAGTTCACCCTCCTAAAATGGCGGCTCCGTTATCGTGTCGGACTCAGTTCAATATGGCGGCTATATTCTCCAAGCAGCCTCTGATTGGATCAGCCAATCCTAGCTCGGAAAGCGGGACCGCATTGTCCAATCAGAGTTCAGGAAGCTATACAAGGAGGCGTGGCCTTTTCAGATTGCGGGTGGTTAAAAACATTGCTAAATTACTATACGCTTGCGCAAACTGTCTGACAGCCACCGACGAAACAGACCTGTCAATAAAAGTCGCTTTATTTTATTTATTTTACTAAAATACAGTTAAAATGAGCGAATCTTTTTTTTTGTATTGTTTGATTTAAAAAAAGAACAATTTAATAAGTACTTATTCTGTTTACATCAGTGAATTATTGAGTAGAATGTTTGCACATATTCATGTTTTGACAGTAGAGGGCGCTAGATTATAACTCTATATGTATAATTTTTACAATTGTTTTTATTAAAGCTCTAGGGGTCGCTGTTTTCACGTAGTAGAATTTTTTTTTTACTTTTCCTCCTCTGTCAGAACACTATCTGATAAGCTATAAATTTATCTGGCCCCCATTTTAACACACACACACACACACACACACACACACAGACACCCACACACACACATACTGAGAGCAGCCAGCAATTTGCATGTCATAGATCTGTCATACAAACATAATGGATAAGAAACATAACAGGGGGAAAAGCCGCTTTAAATGACAAACCTGCTCATCTTCCCGTTCCTTCACCGTCACGACGGATCACATTTGCTGAAGGAATATTAATAAACAAATTAAAATGACCCGATTTACTGCACGGGTAACAAAATTGACACGTGTGACATCTGATATTATTTATGACCACCAAGGCACAGAAATGCCACACGGCTGCCCCAGGGCGAGAGCGCTCTCATTCCCGCAGATGTTTAGCTCCATAAAAACGGATCCTGCGTTAACTGTCGATACCGTGGAAGTGGAATGTCAATGCGTTTTGACTTTCCAATATCCTTCTGACTTTACTTTGGGTTAAAAAAAAAAAAAAAAGTTTGACGATTAAGAACGACGATTTCTGTGCTGCAAAGCGCTGACACTGGAGACTCCTTCCGTACATGTTACATAAACACATTTCTTCTTACAGGAATCTTCACCGTAGCATTTTACCTCTGTTTATTTTCAGTCGAGTGTCCATCGAACACGTCCCTGTGAATGAGCCGTTACAGTAGAAACGATGACGTATTAGACCCTGCGTATTAATATAAACCTGTCAGAGCTGCTGTTATAGAAAACTGATCAACATTCTGACCAATCAGAATCCAACAGCGCTGTGGTAGAAGGTGAACACAATCCATCAGTGTACAGTATGTTTGACTTTGCTAACACTGTACACGTATATAGTCGTTAACATTGGTTAGCTATTTATTTAGTTATTTATTTTAAATCAAAGATAGACTGAAGTTTTGCCCATGAATTTTTGGTCACGTTCAATTTTTGGCCAAAGAGAAAAAGTGTTTCTGTTTATACAAGCGGATTATTTTCGTATAACCGCACGGTCTGGAGTATTTTATTCCGCTTATACAGCAGCGATTCGCCAACGATGTTTAACTGATTATTAATGTATGAAATATAGCGCATTTTAACGGTTTATAGTATATAGATTTATATGTTGCGGGACGTCCTCTCTCTCTCTCTCCCTCTCTCTCTCTCTCTCTCTCTCTCTCCCTCTCTCTCTCTCTCTCTCTCTCTCACTCACGCTCTCTCTCTCTCTCTCTCTCTCTCTCTCTCTCTCGCTCTCTCTCTCTCTCTCTCTCTCTCTCTCTCCCTCTCTCTCTCTCTCTCTCTCTCTCTCTCTCTCTCTCTCTCTCTC
>JANDJT010000179.1:1329646-1340389 GCA_024331685.1 Stegophilus panzeri | reverse complement strand
CTCTCTCTCTCTCTCTCTCTCTCTCTCTCTCTCTCTCTCTCTCTCTCTCTCTCTCTCTCTCTCTCTCGCTCTCTCTCAAAACGAAGTGTAAACTCCTCTGTCCTGAAGACTTTCCCGAGCTGGGAAACTTTATATCTCCGAACTTGACACTGGAGACTCCTTCCATAAACGTTAAATAAATGTCTCCTAACAAAAAAATGGCACCACGTCAACCATTTTAATTTTACTCCATTAAACAACAACGTTTAAAAAAAAAAAAATCTGTTTATTATTAGTCCCTGTGAATGAGCCGTTACTATAGAAACGATAACGTATTAGAACGAGCGCGTTATTATAAACCTGTTATGGCTGGAACAACTGTTATACAGAAATAACGGACACCTTCTGACCAATCAGAATGAAGAATTCTGCGCTGTGGTTTTTTTTTTTTTTTTTTTTTTTTTTACTGTTTGTTGTGTTTTTATTTTTATTTACGTTTTATTTTACACACTTTTTCCAGGAGTGCTCGTTATTCCTCTTCTGGTCAGTGGATAAAAAGTCACAGGGAGCGCCTGAGTAGCAACACAGACTGAGCGTCAGTGAGTAAAAAAAGGGATAAATATAAAAATGATAAATACGTGATGATGGAAAAATTTCAGGAAAACATTCACATTTACATCTCGTTTATAAAACTTGTTATCGCGTGTACTTTCGAAACTGTACGACACTCTGTACTTGATTATGTTTCATTTCGAATACGCTTTCCACGGCGTTCTAGTGGCGAAGAAAACATAACGCACTTTCTCATCGCTTTGATGTGATACGGCGTGACGTGTAGGTAATGATCCTGTGGAGATTGGTCTAAAGAAGAAACCGTGTCTGTGTGTGTGTGTGTGTGTGTGTGTGTGTTCTAATGATACGGATGTTATATGAATATATATACGAATAACCTTTCAGAATAGAGTTCATGTGAAGGAATTGGCGTGACGTGTTTGACTTCATCCACACTGTGTAAATAATAAAACATCCCTGTCTCGCTCTCTCACTGCTAACGAGTTACTCGTGACGAACTGACCTCCGTTCTTGACCCGAGAGCGTTCTTTATTCGCTACTTTATTCATCGAGGTCCCGCGTGAGACCTGAGACGCGGCGTGGTTTTCAATCGAATGAATAAAAACATTCAAAGGTGTCAGTAAAAGACCTCACGAGCAGGACAAGGCGCGGTTTGGTTTCTGTATATTCTCAGAGGTAGGATCCTCTAGCCGTTCAGACTGGTCAGAAGGTGTGGATGAACGTCCTGGAACAGCCGCTGGGACAGTAGTGGAGCTGCAGATCGCAGGTTTATATTAATGCGCTGGTTGGTTTTCATCTTGCTGTTGTTTTTCTGAGGATCATCATGGTCTGTCTACTCTCTACCATCGACGCCTACTTCATCAGCGTTGTGGATGACCCCTCCCACCCCTCTCATGGACCCTTCAGCTTCCTGCCGTGTAGAAGAAAGCACTGGAGCATCCGTACTAGCACCACCATGCTTTGCAACAGATTCGTCCTAACAGCTACCACCGTACACCTCACACTCCACACCTCCACTTTACGTATAATTGCTCCTATTAAACACTATCATGACTCTTTTATCGCTGCGATTACAGTCAACACTTTAAAGACAATTGTTGCGCTAGTTTTTCCACTCAACACTCTTCTGATGTCCTGTCTAGTTGACGTGTACTGTCCTGTGTATTTACCGTCCGGTGCGTTTGTTATAATATCTCCCACCATCATGTATCACCGGAATCGGTGTCTAACTACAACTCCGACACCACGGGTCGGCCTACAAACATGGCCGCCGAGCACTACAACACCCATCCACCACAGACTCTCTCACATCACACACTCACAGTATTTACGGACTCTCGCTCCGCTCACTCACTGTAAAACTATACGCTCTGTGTTTCCGTACCAAAGCTGCGTTCCCGCCATGTCGTAATTACCGCAGTTACAAGATTCCGACTGTTGTATCTACAATGTTTACGTCCTACTGCACTACCACACCATTCTGACATTGTATCCTTTAATGTTAAATCACTTTCATCATGCTGCAACATCATGCGGAAACTCTCAAAATGGCGGCGACTTTGGCAGTAAAACGTAGCTAAGTAGCTAGTTATCGCGTAATATTTTAGTGTAATATTTAGTGTAATGGGCTATTATTAATGTTTTAATAAATGCAAGGTTAATCTGAAAATAAGACGTACAGTAGTGTTTAACGTAACTTTGCAGTCGCCAACAACAAATTCGTTTAATTCCGAGTCCGAGGACGTGAACAGCTCTGAGTAGAACGTCCGGGTTGTCATCTGGTAATTACGTTCATTCCGAAATGGCGTGAATGTGTGGATCTCATGTCTGGTTTTCTCCTCTTGCCCTTGCCTGCCCTAGTTCGCGTTGTTTATTCATCGCCTGACCCTCAACATTGCCCTTGGATTACGCCTCTGTTTACTTGCTACTTTCAATAAAGCACTGAATACCTGCACCTGTACTGTCACGATATCTGTGTACTTTATGTACAGTAGTCCTGTCTACCGAGCCGCTGTATTGTTATGTCTTACACCACGGTCCTGTATTCATTCCATTTCATATACAGATTACATAGAGGAATGACTATAAAAAACAACATTACTTGATTTATATAAATATAAAGGGAGGGGGGTTGTCTTGGAAGACCCCGCCCCCCACGCTTTGTTTTTTAACCATTATGTTTCCCAGAGTCTGTATGCTAGTGGTGCTAGATCAAGCTTCCCTATTAGACAAACCCATGCTACATCACGTAAGCTCTGACAGAACACTTTAGGTGATGGCTTTAATACTTTAAAAGATCCCTAAATAATTACTGTTAGACACTCAAAAGTTTTTTTCTCTCACTCATCAGTTTTTGCTGCTGTTTTAAGCTTTGCAGCTTTACCGTCAAAACATTCGACTGGTTTCAGAGCCAGGTTTTTATGTTTTGTTTTCAAATGTCTTTTTAACAAAGCTGGCGTCGATTAGAAAGTTGCACCATGAAGAAGCTCCATGATGACGTGGTGTGTGAAGGTTGGAAGAAGGTCGGAGAACTCGAGTGTCCCGCACAGAGCCCTGACCTCAACCCCGCTGAACACCTGTGGGATGAACTGGAACTGGATCCTCCTCACCACACCATCACAACATCAGAGCCTGACTTCATCCTCACTAACGCTCTCGTAGATGAATGAACACGAATCCCCACAGCCACGCCCCAAAATCTAGTGAAAAGCCTTCCCAGAAGAGAGAGTGGAGCGGATTATAACAGAAAAAGGGGAATAAATCTGGAATGCGATGTTCAACAAGCACATATGAATGTGATGGCCAGGTGTCCACATACTTTTGGTGATAATCCAAAATAAATCCAAATATAAAAAATCACAAAAAAACTTAATGAGCTATTATCACATGACCTGACCCATGAGTAATTCACCAACTTCTATCATCTTTCACTTATTAAGCTATAATACAAGATTAGAATAGCTTATCAGACTTTTAATGAATTTAGCTTTTTAATTGTAACCCCTGGATCTGAAAACCTGGGCTAGCATAACATGTAACATTACCTTAAGGTTTAGCCCGCAGTGGTCCTCGTTAATTATTTCCTCATCAGATTACCGTTCATCACTTATCACAGGTCTGCTTCCTCGTTCCCCCGACTTCTTATTATCTCTTTCTTTTCTGGCTTCTCTTTATTTTGAAGACAATTCAGAATAAACGTTCGCATGTTAGCAAGATGGCTCCCGCTTTAGTGGAGTTCCTGGTATAGTGTTGTACATTACCTGTCTGACGGTTTAGGTTTTTAAGATCTGCACTCTAGGTTCGTTTTACTTTCCTTGACACCCACGTAAAGCCACGCCTTTTACAGTTCCTTATTGACTCGTTGCTGTTCAATCTCGCCTTGTTACATCAAAGCTGTTCAAAATTAGTACCGAGACATGATTACGAAGGATGTTTTCATACGGATTGTTTAGTCGGTTTGAGCGAAACCCCGGTGAGTTCTCATCCTCGGGGCGGTTCTTTAGCCAGGTGAGAACACAGCAACACACCCTGTGTTCTCAGGTGCTGTCGTGTAAATGCCAAAGTCGATGTCTGACTCCATTTCCCAGAATGCATCTCTGACTACAAACATGTCCTGCGTCCCGATTTGCCTACTATCCGTCCTAAATAGTATCTGAGACGTGAATTCGTGTGTCTCAAATCGTAGTATGTTGAAATGAGTATCCCAGAGATACCCAGATGGTCTACCAGATGCATTTTAGAGAAGTGTAAATGAAATGTGGAATAATTAATCAAGGGAAATTAAATCATATAGTATAAATTCTATAAGGCATAATGAATGAAGAAAAGCTGAAATCCAACAGGTTACGGTGCGAGCATGCGTAAGTTCAAGGTAGGTACGTAGCTACGTAGGCAATAACGTTCTCTTCCGTTACATGACGTGTTAGCATGACCCCGTACTTACTGTTAGAGTCGTGCTTTTTCTTCACAAAAAGACTACATACATTTAGCACATAGTATAAGAAGGCGAATCGGGACGCAGCAATGCCATTCGTCCGGCTCGGTTTCTCATCTGACGTCACAAGACTTTGATTCATGTCTTCTACTTCTGGTTTTGACCCACGTTTGTTTTCTCGTTTCATGATTATACCGTAGTGTCGTCCTCTGGATGCTGGATTCTGACCTTGAGATTGTGTTTTTGGATTTGTTTGTGCTCGCCAGTCTCAGCTCTCTTCCACATGAACGCTACTGAGATGAAGATTCAACTCTGAATCGACTTGTTGCAGGAAGTGAGTCAAACACGCTGTGTGGTGATAAATTGAGGACAGAGCTGTAGATATGTTCTGGAGATTCTAGACAAACAAAAAGAGAAAAGAAATTAAATTCTGGACGCAAGACACGAGCTGGCTGAGACTAGATATTTATATAATTATTGAATCATTTATTCAGCCCTGGTTCCCCATGCTTGTGTGATTTTTGTGTGATTTCTACACGCACTTGTTGGTTTACGAGGACATTTTCAGCCCTACGCACACCTCGGACACTTTTATTGTGCGTGAAACCAAACCAAGCCAAATAGCAAACTAAACCAAAGGAATCAATTTGGCTCTGATTCAAACTCAACAAAGAGACCAATCTTAAAATTGCCACATCTTAGAGAAGGACATCGCAGTTATATGTTATTATCAAATTACTGTGAGCTGCTTATGTAAAAGTTAAATATTCATGTTTTACAATTAATCTGAGACGGAGTTCTTCCACGGACAGAAGAATGACCCGTTAATAAAAAAAAAAAAATCGTAAGAAAAATGACAATGATAAAGTGAACATGAGCTGCACAGAACAATAAACTGAGGAATTATTATTGCTGAGACGAACGCCGTGGCTGTGCACGAAGCACGACCCCGGGGTAATTATACGGAAAGTCAGGACCCTTTGATTATATTTTTCACAACGCAACGACAATTGATTAATTAAACAGTGAACTTCACACCCTTCTGCCTTTTAATCTTCCAAACTCACTGTAAAGCTCTCTCTCTCTCTCTCTCTCTCTCTCTCTCTCTCTCTCTCTCTCTCTCTCTCTCTCTCTCTCTCTCTCTCTCTCTCTGTCTCTCTCTCTCTGTCTCTCTCTCTCTGTCTCTCTCTCTCGACATTTCTGCATTCCCGTCTAATGACTGAACCTCGGCAGGAACCTTCCACACACCTAATCTCATATTCCGTTTAACTTCATTTTTCAAAGCACGGATCATCAATCACACTCTGGAAGAAGGTAGGAGATCTCTCACGGGCTGCAAATCGGAGAGAGAGAAAAAAGATATCATAAAAATTGAGCACGTTCAGCATGTTTCCTGTTCCGTGTTGGAAAGAACTCAGATCTCTACTGGCTTTCTGAAAAAAAGTGAAAAAGCCCCAATTTGTTGTGATGTTTCTAATTTATGGAACTCAACACCACTTTTCATTTACAGTATTTTATTTAAATATCTATATTTTTTTCACAGTAGATATATTTTCTTCCGCATTTAATTAAAGCACTTCCTTGGTTTTGGTATTTTATTTGACTTTGTTAAAACTGGAGGGATGATTTTATCCAGTAACAAAAAACTCAGTTGTTCATAACAGAATTTAAATATTTAAATGATAATATAAATAAAAGTTGGTTTTTTTTTTAAGTGTTTAAATAAACTTTTACACTACGTACATTTTAATTAGGCATGTCACTCTTGTTTCAAGAATTTAACTAAATCTATCTAATGATTATTTTCCTGTAACGGCGTCTCCCGACGTGTTTTATTCCTCTTTTAACGCAGCAGTTTTCCGAGTATTACGATTTTTACTTTGACTAATGACTGACACATCACATCAACGGACAAAAAACCCAAAACAAATCGCAGCTTGATGTGTTCCTGAGAAACCGCAGAGAAGCGTAAAAATCCTCTGTCCTGACGATGTTGGAAAATATTTCTTCTTACTGAAAACTTCCCCACATCGATGATTAAAATAAACAAATAAATAAACGTGTTTATTATCAGTGGCGCGTCCACTGTGAATGAGCTGTTACTATAGCAACGATAACGTATTAGAACGAGCGCGTTGATATTAATATAAACCCGCGCTACTGTCAGAGCTGCTGTTAGAGAAGATTAATCAACACCTCCTGACCAATCACGATTCAGAACTCAAAAGATGTGGGACATGTCAGATGCACCTACTGTACGCTTTTGCTCTGACGTTATCGAGGTGAACTTTGACCCGGGAATTCATCGGCCTCGGTCTCGCGACCGAAGACAAAACAAGTGGGCGGAGCTGATGTCTCGGCAAACGTAAAAATCAAATCTACACTGCGGTTTTGGCGTCTTTTCTTTCTGAAAAGCAGCTGTGCATGACTGTAGTTACTGTAGGTGAAACGTTTGAATGAAAACTAAGTGTAACGGTGGCTTGGAAGAGCTGTGGTTTGTTTACTTGCACTTTTTTTTTCTTTTTGGGGAGGAAGGGGGCTCAACAAAACTGCTGGTTCTTCATATAGTTTAATCCCTGCTGCTGTGAGCTCCTCTCTTTAGAGACACCACATGCACTGAATGCTTTATTTCTTTATTTCTCCTGCTTTCAACATCAAACCTCAAATCTCCGATGAATCATCCTGTGAGGTTCGAACCAAATCTCTGCTACGCTGCCGAGGCAGATCATCGTTACTCGCATGTGTGTCACATAATCACCGCCAGATGTTTAAAAAAACCCGATCGGCTTCTCAAGATACCTTGAAATTGAACCTGCTAATAAAGAAAATCTTATTTAGTGTGTGTAATTACAATCAGACTCAGTCAGGTTTAATGCGCTAGTTTAATCTCTTTTTAACCACGGATACAAAACACACCACGAACAGAATGCCATTACATACGAGTCCTGACGTCATCAGGGGGACCGATATAAGCTAAAACGTATTAGCTAATTTCACACGCATGCATAAATTAGCATAAATTAAAACTCCTGAATGCATGATTTTGGAATTTCACCCTCTCTGGTAGAAAAGGGATTTTTATTATCTCAGGCGTATCATGTGTAGCTCGACAGAACGAGAGAGGGAGAATGCACATGGTTGGCTAGTGTTGCTGTGATTGACAAGAGAAACAGAGTACGCCCCTCCCACCAAGACAGCATGCCAAATTTTGCTCTTTTGGGTGTAGATGCAAGTCTCCAGAGAGCTCGATCTCATTCAGGACATAAAACGAACAATTAGTTCGAAGCTAGCCCGCTAATTTAACTATTAACGATAGCTATCAATGCAAGTGCCAGAACGAAGCCTGTTAAACTCACCGCTACGTGTGTTTTACAGTCATTTAACACACTGCTGTCACAAACGGTGCAAAGAACAAACTGCCGCTATTTTTCACTCCTTCTAGACAGGGGTATACTTTCCTTTAATCAAAGTAGAGGTGTGTTTTTTCTTTTCTTTTTTTTTTGATGACTCCACCGTTGCACAGTGCGATGCCTTTCAAGTGCGAATAGGACCGAAAGAATGAATGACAGAGGATGAATGTGGAAAGCCCGCCCACAAAGGAAAATGATAGGTCCAGTTATAATATCGGCAGTGTTTGTAAATTCACTCTCGGAGTGCCGGAGCGTTAGCCAATAAGGACTTCAGACTTCATTCACAGAAGCTAATAAGATGCAATCAGAGTGCACTCTGGTACTCCGAGATGAGATTTATGAACACACCTATTCATAAAGGAGAAACAAATTTTTAAAAAATCGCAATTTTGCGATGGTGGAAATGAACAAATTCGAGGAAACTCCACAATATTCTGAGGATATTTCAATTTTTTTCGAAATTACCGCAGATTTGGGTCGAGACGCGTCATGTGACGTCATCACAACGCGCGTTCAGCCAAAGCCCTCTTTGATACACGTGTGTCAATCATGAGTACAGCTAAAAGGGGTCTCGTTTACCAACAAACATCACTGTGAAAGACAATTTCCTGCAATTGGAATTTCGCCAGTTCAAGTAGTTTTCTACAAAAAAGCACAAAAAACTAAAGCAAAATCCTGTATGGACTGATTAATCAGGACTCTCTCTCTCTCTCTCTCTCTCTAGCTGTAAAAACCAGATTTCTAGGATCTTGTATAGCAGTGAACTAGCTAGCTAACGCTAGCACAGGTATGGATGGACGATAGATGAACAGGTTATTCCATGAGAAAAAAATACAAACTTGTTTACTTTATTATTTTCTTTACTGACTGAAATGTGCTATAATTTTATAGACCTGTTTTACACTTACTGTAGATTTAACTGAATCATGTGTTTTTGTTTCAGTTCTAGTCTTGCGTCCACCCCTGTCTTACTCTAATGTGTTCACCTGTTACGTGTTTCACTAACATTAATTAGTCTGTTTTTACCCTCCTGTTCGTTTGTGTGTTTTCACTCTACATTGTTTCTTATTGTACTTCCTGGTTTGTCCCCACACCTGTTTTCCTGATTTGTGAATGTGGAGTGTTAATGTTGTCAGGCTATCCTCTGGCTCTTCTTTCGACTTTTATAATGATTCATTTTTAGATTGCCTTTAAGAAATACCATGCTGAGGCTACACACTTGTGTCATGCCTTTAATTAAAGCACATTACAGCTGTATTTAAAGCTAAAAAAAAATGGGCGTTGATGATGTTTGATTTCAACAAATACTGGACCAACCAAAAACAAAATAATTTGAAATTCAATTCAATAAAATACAAATTTTAGATGTAGCATTTATTTATTTATTTATTTATTTATTTACTTATTCTGATTGTAACCAATGGCCCTCAGACTAGAACTATTCACCATATGAATAGTTATTTAGAATAGCTACTAGCTAAGTATTTTAGTGCAATGGCTACTAAATGGTGCTAAAAATAATATGAAGAGTTTAAAGCACGATAAAGATGGAATGTTCTCAGGAAACACGAAGCATCGATAGTGATTATTGTGTAGAGTTTGAACTTCTGTGCAAATAAAAACCCCCCAAAAACAAAAACAGGCCCAAAAGGTTACTTCCTGGTTCTGATTTACCTGCGTAACAAATGCAAAAAAGAAATTAGCAAGCGAAATTCCTGGCCCCAAATCAGACCAGGAACAGAAAGTCTCCAAATCCTGATGTGTTCCTCCAGTGTCTTATCGCCGATGCTTTTTCAGCAAGGACGTGCATATCTCTTTGTCTCAGCCTTCATTAAACATTCCCTTTCTCCTCCCTCCCTCCCTCATCTCTGTTCTTTGTTTGTATCTTTCTCTCCCCAACCCCCACCCTCCCGGGTTGTGAAGTTCGGGCTTGAAGGCTTGTCATTGTCATGAACTGAACATCTTTAATGGAACTCTTCAGCAGCTTCAAAGAGAAACGCGGCTCTTCGTATCCGCCTCTCTGAGGTTCAGGTACATTAGGAGTCCAGCTCATACCAGTGATCAGGAAAAAGTCTTAAGAGTTTGTCGTCTTTGTGATACATATTCATGTCTCTTCACCATCTAGTCGGTCTGAAGATGGAGAAAAGTGACTCCCATTTCAAAATCTTCC
The DNA here is from genome assembly GCA_024331685.1 of Stegophilus panzeri. Taxonomy (NCBI): domain Eukaryota; kingdom Metazoa; phylum Chordata; class Actinopteri; order Siluriformes; family Trichomycteridae; genus Stegophilus; species Stegophilus panzeri. The sequence goes on along the minus strand of JANDJT010000179.1, from coordinate 1,330,323 downwards.
ACAAAAACACCCAGCAGGGATATCTCAGAAAAACGACGACTGAGGAAATACGTACAACCGGATTAAAAGTTTATATCAATATCTCATTGTTCTTAAAGACGGTAGCTCTCCAAAAATGATCAACAAATAAACAAACTCGAACGAGTGAACTTGAGTCACATGACAGGGACGAGGTTGAATTTGATGATGATGTCACATGACGGAGGATGAGACGGATGCAAGTGCAGAATCTCAGTTCGAACCTTTTAATGAAGTACAAACAAAACATAAAACAAGACTTATAAGAACCAGGACTAGAATAACGTGAGACAGAATAATAAACCAAAACAACACAAGACAACCCGTGCAGTGCAGAACGTGACTATTTATACACACATGCTAATGAGATAAACGTGAATCAGGTGAACCACACATGTGACTCGCTGCAGTGGCTGATGGGAATCTAAAATACTACTAATATTACTACTACTACTAGTATTACTACTACTGCTAGTATTACTATTATTACTGCTACTACTACAACAACTACTACTACTAGTATTACTACTACTACTACTATTGCTACTACTACTACTGCTACTACTACTACTGCTACTACTACTACTACTATTAGTATTACTACTACTGCTACTAGTACTACTACTACTATTAGTATTACTACTACTGCTACTACTACT
>JANDJT010000179.1:1302498-1318867 GCA_024331685.1 Stegophilus panzeri | reverse complement strand
TTCTTTCCTTCTTTCTTTCTCTACCCTTTCACCACCTTTTGTAAAATGCTTTCTTTCTTTCTTTCTTTCTTTCTTTCCTTCCTTCTTTCTTTCTTTCTCTACCCTTTCACCACCTTTTGCAACATTCTTTCTTTCCCACCTTTTCTTCCTTCCTTCCTTCTTTCTTTCTTTCTTTTTTTTTCTTTCTTTCATTCCCACCTTTTGCAACATTCTTTCTATCCTTCTTTCTTTCCTTCTTTCTTTCTCTACCCTTTCACCACCTTTTGTAACATTCTTTCTTTCATTCATTCTTTCCTTCTTTCTTTCTTTCTTTCCCACCTTTTGCAACATTCTTTCTTTCTTTCTTTCCTTCTTTCTTTCTCTACCCTTTCACCACCTTTTGTAAAATGCTTTCTTTCTTTCTTTCTTTCTTTCTTTCTTTCCTTCTTTCTTTCTCTACCCTTTCACCACCTTTTGTAAAATGCTTTCTTTCTTTCTTTCTTTCTTTCTTTCCTTCCTTCTTTCTTTCTTTCTCTACCCTTTCACCACCTTTTGCAACATTCTTTCTTTCCCACCTTTTCTTCCTTCCTTCCTTCTTTCTTTCTTTTTTTTCTTTCTTTCATTCCCACCTTTTGCAACATTCTTTCTATCCTTCTTTCTTTCCTTCGTTCTTTCTTTCTTTCTCACATTAACTAATGCACTAAATACTAAATGTTCGTATGTAAATCAGGATGTAACATTAAAAGCCTAATCTTATTTAAAGATTAAGCACAAGCTCATGGCATGCAAATAAAGATAAATGTATTCCATATTAATAAAAATATCAATATATTAATAGCCGGTAAACCTGCCTCAGGCTTTAAACTTCTGATAACTTTGTGTGAAAGTTTATGCTTGACCCTCACTGACTGATTTAAATCACTTCTGGTATTAAGGACGTGTTGTTGTTTTTCTTTTTTTGTAATTTATTCAACAAATCTGTTTAATTCAAGGCAGAGACAAAGTGGAAGTTTATTGGTTATAAATTGATATAGATGTATGGACAGCGCAATGCAGCTCCGTCTGTAGCATGGCCAGAAATATAAAATCCATTTCCTCAAGATTGACTCGTTCATTTTAATACTAACAAGCCTCGAGGCTAGAGGCTAGAGCGAAGCTGGGAAAATAGGTTTATAATTCATTTCTGTGCTTTGGGACAAATCATGTGACTGCAACAGAAAACACATAGAACATATTCATGATTCAGGAGCTGGAGGTGAAAAGGAATTATTAATGAGAACGGTGAATTGCTCTGTAAATCTTTTCTGTAATCAGTTACAAATGAAGCTGAGGAGGAAATTTTTCTCACTAAATGAGGGAAGGTAATGGGTACAAATTTATGAAGTAGCTGACGGAGATTATTGAAAAATTCATTGTCTGAATCAGTTTCATGTCACGTCTCAATCATCATTTAGAGCTGTACTGTCGCAAGGCATGACTCGATCAGGGAAAAGAAGACGAGCAGGAAAGTAGTGGCCTAACAAACGTGTCTGCTTTAATAGGAACACCTGTACACATACAGGACTGTATATGTATGCAGTCATCCAGTCAGCCAATCATATGGCAGCACAATGCATTAAATCATGCAGATACACATCAAACTTCAGAATTAAGTAAAAGTGTGATCTTAACCGTGGTATGATTGTTGGTACTAGATGAGCTGGTTTGAGTTTTTCTCAAACTGCTGATTTTAGTGCCACGTGTGCCGCTCTGAGCTTTATAGTGTTCTCAGGTGTGTGCGGTTTATCCTGAAAACTCGCCTGCTTTTAAACTGCTGGTGTCATTAAAAAAAAAAAAAAAAAAAATCATTCTCATAGATACTTTTAACAGAACGTGTAATAAAAGGGACCGCTTCAGGACCGCTTCAGTGAAAGAATTATTCTGGGAAACGATGTGCTTTAATAGTTTTAATAGTGTTTGTTAATTGAGCTGATTTTGTCGTGCAGGTCACCGCAAATACGTCCTGGAAACATTCATTAGTTTCCTCACGCCTAACAAAGACCTTCAACTCATTAAACAAGACTTCTGTGCTGTTTTTTTAGCACTTCTATGTTTGATGTTGTGTTACAGAAGCCGCTGTGGAGCACGACTAAAATACAATACAGTAGAAGTGAGTTTATACTGTACACCGAATCCTTTCATTAAAACTACATATCTGTTAAATCAGCATCGTTCCTGCTAACACACGTCTTTCTTTAATAACAAAATCATATACACTTTAATAAATAAATCTCCATTTCGCTGAATCTGCATTCGCTCTATACGCCCGGGTTTTTTGCAGGTCGATCATTTCCACCGCTTTACAGCGGCTTTTAAAGAGCAATTTGTGCCTCACGCAGAGCATTTAGTAAATTGAACGTTAATGCCAGCGTCGTTGAGAGCGCACTTTGCGCTCTTATCGAGTTGTGCTTTGTGCTGTGACTCCTGATGTGAGAACATCTGTCCCAATGTGGTTCATTTGCTGTAATGCACTTTACTGCATTACAGATTAAAAGAAGGCATTTCTACAGAAGTTGCCTGATCGCAAATGTCTCATGACCTCGGGCTATATTCAGAATTCACGGGAAGTTACGTCAATATTCACGCGAGGAGATTTGAGTCTATTGCACATGTCCTTTAGTCAACTTTCTGAGCTCTTCATTCATGTTATTAAAACCACCTGCGTGTAGTTCACACCTCTGAGAAGGTCTGATTTTTCTTGAGTACAAGCGCCAAACACCGAGCATCCAGACCACAGCCTCTAAACACAAACTCTCAGTTTCCCCAACCTAAAACAAATGATCAGGGAAAGAACATTTGGATTGAAGAGGAAAGAAAACACAATGTATGGTATGTAATATACAACCAAGAAACGATTTAAAAATAATACGTGAATGAGAAGATGGCGAGCATTGAACTAAATCTAATTAAAGTCGAGTGTATGAAATAAAATATATTGCTGCATGAATAGTTGAAATGATCACATTAATCACTGGTTTAACTGAACAAAATGGCTTCCACACTCATTATTCACTCAGCAGTGTGTAGAATAGCACTTGATCCAGCACGCACTGGTTATTTAACATTTTATTTCCCTTGTAAATCACGCTCCGACAAATATTTGTGTGCACAACTTAATGAAGTCACAAGATACTAAATTGAGGACATGAAATGTGTGGGATGTAGGACATTTGACTAAGTTTTTAATTCTGAATTAACAAAACAATGCCAATGTCCTGCAAAAGACACCTCTCACGTAACTTCTGAATAGCGCTGCAAGTCTGTAGTTACACCCGAGGTCTGAATACAGAGATGGGGTCGGTGTTTCAGGTCCTGTTTATACTAGTGCGTTTTTTGGTTTTAAAATGAAGACGATCCTCGTCCATGCGGGCGTTTCCGCTGTGTTTCAGAAACGATAGTCAACACTGTCAACACATTTCTTTTAAAAATCAACGTGACTATTGATGCTTATGTAAAAGCAAAGTGTCACGATTTCAAGGTAGAGACGGATGTTTAATAAAGAACAAAACAAAACACAAAACGCACTATGACCTTGAGGCAAAACACTATGGCAAAACTAAACATAAACCAGAGACTTGAACACAGCAACACCAACAACGCCAAAGAAAGACAAACGTGAGACAAAGAGTGCAGTGCAAACTGTGGCTATATATACATGAGGGCTCGTTAACAGGAACGTGATTCAGGTGCAGGTGGTCATGTGACTGTGATGCAGTGGCTGCTGGGAACTGTAGTTCAGATTTCCTTCTCTGATTACATGACACAAAGATCCTCAAACAGCTTCCTTCTTGCTATAATACACTCCAGTGGCTCTTATATGAAGTAACGTCCCCCACTGCCCTCCCTCCACTCACCATCACGAGCAGTACTGTGGCAGTAGTGGACCTGAAGTGGGACGCTCACATAGACTCCATTTTGAAAAAGGCCCAACTGAGGAAACTCAACCTGCCACAGGAGCTGCTGATACAGTTTTACTCAGCCGTCATTGAGTCAGTCCTGTGTACTTCTATAACTGTCTGGTTTGGTTCAGCTGCCAAATCTGACAGAAGGAAACCACAACGGACAGCCAGGACTGCTGAGAAAATTATTGGTGGCCCCCTGCCAAACCTCTAAGAACTTTAAGGGCTAAGAACATCATTTTGGACCGCTCGCTCCCAGCCAACTTTCCCTTGTGCGCTACAGAGCACTGAGCAGCAGGACAGCGAGACACAAAACCAGCTTTTTCCCTCAGGCAATCTCCCACCTGAACAATTCAGAACTGCCAACAGGGTCTCTTCATTGTGCATTTAATGCAATAATAATTTAATCCTTTGAAATAATTATTATATTATATACCTCTGTACATTCATTCCACTTCCATTGCACAAACTGTATATAACATACAATACATAGCACATTCTATACTTCCATTTGCACATAACTATACATCTGTAAACAGCACATCTGTACATACATAATCCTGTCTATTTTTTTGCTATGTATTTAGTAGTGTATTATATTTAATTTTATTGCTTTTTATTTTTTATTTTTATATATTGTGTGACGTTCCATTTTTTTTTCTGCAGTGAAAGCTCCTGTTGCCAAGACACAAATTCCTTGTGTGTGTAAACGTACTTGGCAATAAAGCTGAATCTGAATCTGAAGTAATAACAAGAATAATCTGCTTGTTAAAACCAGCAGCTCTATAGTAACCTTATAGATTGGATATGTGAAGTGTAAGCTCCAGTCTGCTGAGAGTTAGACAATCAAAAAGCTTGAGAAACCTGAAAGAGTTTCGATTAATCCTACCAATCAACAGCAGAAAGACAGAGTGTCCTTGTTAGAAAGTTTATGACTCACACTGACTGCCAAACTTTCTGACCTGAAAAAAAAGTATCACAATTATAATTCTTGAAACAGTTCGAGTGAGGTGGTGTGTTCTTTTATAACAAGCTACAAAAATTATATCTATATCTGTATCCGTACCTGTTTACTGCTATAAATATACATATCTGTATCTGTATTCGGATTTAGGCTGCATTTGAGTGGTGGTTATAACTCGTAATTCCCAGGAAAAAAAACAACAACAACAATGTAAACACCCTCTCAACTCGGGATGATCTCTTCAGCTCAGAGTTCCTCAGAGTTCAGCAAGTGATGTCAATTCAACATGGCCGCCCCCAGCATCAGTAGTAAACAAAATAAATGGTAAAAGGCGCACTTATATAGCGCTTTTATCCAAAGCGCTTTACACTGTGTCTCATTCACCCATTCACACACACACACACACACACACACACACACCAACGGTAGCAGAGCTGCCATGCAAGGTGCTAACTTGCCGTCGGGAGCAACTTGGGGTTCAGTGTCTTGCCCAAGGACACTTTGGCATGTGGAGTCACGTGGGCCGGGAATCGAGCCGCCAACCCTACGATTAGTGGATTAGTGGACAACCCGCTCTACCAACTGAGCCACAGCCGCCCTATATAAAATAGCACTATTAGATTTAGATCGATCAACCTACAGAGATATTCTCATAAAGGGAGTCCGTGGAGACGGATGAAAAGACAGAACTTATTTATTGGGGAACAGAAACTCAGAGAAAAAAACTAAACACTAGGACAACCAGGAACTCGGCAATACTGAGCTAAACAGGGCTAGAAAAACTATCAAAATAAGACTATGGATAATGCAAACTGTAACTAATCCAACCAAAACACAAACAAAGGCATGAACATAACATGAACACAATGCTCCCGCAACTAGAGGAAGGAAACACAGGTTAATCAAGAAAAAACAACAAGTTAGCATGATTAGCACGGGATATAAGGCAGACAACAGAAGAAGAAGTTCTACACAGAAAGACAGTGGCCCTCTAGTGGTCCAAGGTGGAAATGCCCCTGGGGGCCATGACTACGGAAGCCCTGCTGTAAGCGGCCATGCATTATTATTATTTGCCTTTCTTGTTTCCTCGTGATCTCAACATAAGAAAGGTTATTTTCTCGTGATCACAACGTAATTTTTCTGTGTATTCAACATCCGTCGTCCCGAAGTTTTTTTTTTGGTTAAATGCGTGAAATAAGATCTGTGGTTAATACAAGCTCAAGATATTTTCATGTTTTATTCTACGACATAAAATACATCAGTAATACCCTAATTGTAATTTTTGTTAAGCTTTTACGTGTCTTAGACGTGTACGTGTCTTTCTACGTGTTCTAGATTGATCAAGTTATAGTATTTTCCAATTGTAGTGTTTTTTAAAAGATTGAAAGAGTTGTCGGAAGCTTTGTGGTCCTGATGATGAAGTCATGTGACCGTGGTGTAGTTCGTTTATAGCCTAACATTAGCTTTTTCCTTCTGTTGTTTGTATTTAGGCTTCAAAATTCACAAAAGTTGTGTTCATTTGTGAAGATTATCTTGATAAACAAAACGTATAAGAATCCTAAACTTTTGTTGGTCACAGAGCTTATTTTCAGCAATAATCCAAAAACCAGTGGGAAAACCCTATTGGGTTTTTGTCGAGCGGATCAGGGTGATGCCATCTTGTGGAGTGGCCTAGAGAAATACCTCATCCCTGCAGGATTGACGACTTCCACATTAGTGTCCGACACTTGAGAAGGGGGACATCCCTCTCTACCATCTCTACAGCGTGCAGTTAGTAAATTTATGATGATGATGGCGAAGACGCCAATGTGCATGCAGAACCAGTCCCATTCGCAAGGCACGAGATTTTCTCAGGATAAGACTGCGTCCTGAGAAAACAGCTTTTTGTTATGTGGAGATCACGAGAAAACAACAAAGAAGAGAAAAAACAAGCCATAGCCACTTAGGGCTTCCGTACATGACTGATATTCGCTTGTTAAATCTATAACACTGACTTTACAGTTCAAGAACATGGAGGCGTTCATGTTTTTCTCCACTTTGAGGTCAAAATTGACGTCATTTCAAGCTCCGTCTTCCTACTGCCGAGGGCCGAGGTAAATCAAAGCAGCATTAAACCCGAAGTGGGTGTGGCCTAAATCAGAAGTTTTTAAAAAACAAAAATTAAGGCTCGGACTTAACTGGAAGTTTTTTTTAACCCCAACAGAAGCACTGGGAAACGGTCTGGTGTGTGAGTGGGATTGTTTTTTAATGGGTTATTATTTTTGTTTGCACTTGACTGTGGTACAAAATCGGATAACAATAGTGTTGTTATTGCTTTGAAATGTAGATTCACTAGTTGTCATTTTTTCCATATTTCATACATTACTACCAGTTATTCATGTGTTGGTACGACGTTATTACACTGTAATAAAGGTGTTGTACATTTGCATTACGAAAAGTACCAATGTTCTCATATTAATCATTTTACTAAAGAAATAAACCTTATTTCTGATCACACCACCTGCCTTGAATGCTGTATTTAATAAAAGATGCATTACCTCGGCAGGAAGCGTGAGAGCAAAGCGTGGAAGCAGCCTTTATAACTTATTGCACTTGTTAAAATATTATATATAAGGATATATGTGGAGAACCTTTGGGTTTAAAGATTTTCCATATGCCTGAGGAATATTTTGATATGTCGGTTGTGTATCTGAGCCCTTCAGGGTCATGCTCTGAAACCTGAAAAGACCTTGAGCGTCAGGGAGATTTGTCCAGCATTCTTCCAACGCCTCTACCTGTTTACTGACCCGCAGGTCAATCCCGTTCTCCTCCTCTAATCTTACATGCAACTTCACGCCGCTTCATCTTTCGTTCCTTTTTATATTCACTTTCAGAGCAACCGCTGACCTTTGCATCAGAACCCACCTTGCTAACGGAGCAGATGCTGTAAGGCATAAAAAAATGACGAAACCTCTTGTATTCTGCTGCTCTCTTTCTCTGCATCGCTTGCTGCCATGTTCTTCATTTGTATTATATTAACAGGAAGCTGAGAGATACGCCGGTCTCTGTTTTTCTCTGAAGAAGCCGGACGGTTGATGGAGTGCAGTGGAATGATGTCACTGTTTATAGAACATTATTAATTAGTTAATTTAGACTAGTTCCCTGGTGGTCCAGTGGCTAAGGATCCCGCACTCTCACAGCCACGGTCCGGGGAACCTACCCGGCCACTGGGTTGCACTCAGTGCTGGTCCCAAGACTGGATAAAATGTGAGGATTGTATCAGGAAGATTTTCCAAATCGAATATGCGGACCAGTGATCTGCTGTGGTGAAAGAACTTTGTTAATTTAGACTACTCGTGACATTGCTAGCCAAATCAGTGCAGTAAAATTAGCAGATTGTTAAGGCTACAAGCTTGTTCATTGGCTATAAATAAACACTTAATTTTAAGTATTGTGCATGTTTACATGTCTATGTACACGCACACGGAGTCGTCTCTCCTATTCATGATGAACTCTTGAATTTCACAACACCGGGACCAGCAACGGACGAGAAGAAGAGACCACCTTTTGTAATTATCTACCAATCAGTGCATTAGTTCACTTGTTGCTAGGCAGAACTCCTTGCATGGCCAGTGACATCAAAGAAAGACCAGAGTGAGCTATTTCAATGCATCACGATTTTGAGTTCATAACAGACCTGAAGTTAAGAAATCTTAAGTTTATGTATTTTATAGGTAAATAAGTTCAATGGACTTATAGATTTTCGATTTGTGGGTTCAAAACGCAACATTTTAAGTAATGTTTAGTCACGATGACTTGATTATCTAAGTAAAAACAACAACAATTGCTCATTAATAACATACACAAAGTCCGTTATGAACAATTATATTGATGGGATATATATTATGTAACGTAATTCAGAAATCAGCACGTAACATGTAATCTTGTAAAGCAAAATATTTACCTCAGTAAAACGAAACGGTTTAACTGGAGCGAGAAAAGAATGAAAGGACGACATAGTGAATATTCAAAGTTAATAATTGATGCAGTAAACATTCCTCATTGTGATATATTAACTGTTTTAACTATGAGATATTTCTCATGAAAATGTTGATCCTGGTTACAGCGTTGATGAAACTAAAATCAGGACCGCTTTGCTCAGATATTGGATTTTCCCCTCGGGTCAGAAACTAACTTGATTTCAGATATTAAAGTGTATCGATTTCCAAAAGACAAAGCTCAGCGAGCGAAACGCTCGGACCGCAGCGGTGAAGAAGACAGACGGCTGAATCCGCGCAAAACTCCAGGATCTCGTTTATCTCATTTTATCTCAACTTATATGAAATATTGCACACTTAAAAGCAGCAATGTTACACAACAAGAGTCACGAACAAACAACCTGCATACTGAACACTAAACGAGAACGCTAAACAGCTAGCTAGCTAGCTAAATCACTGAGCCATACGTGTACAGCATCCACTCAGAACCTTAAAAGACTTGAGTACTGTAATGATTACTGTAATGGTACTTTCTGAGTAGAATTAAATCAAAATATCAAAATATTCTTCTTTGTTACATTTATTTTTGATCACGTTACTCTTGTAAATTCTTTAAATTGTAGCTTATTATAGCACCACCTAGTGGCCATTTCTGCTCATGTCACTCAAGGTCCTAATTCACATTCAGCCATATTTTTGCAGTACTCTTATCTAAATAAAGCTGAATGTTTTCAATATTTTCATTTATTGTTTTGTAGTTTCATAAAATGCTGCACTCCACATACATAAATTTGTCGCAGTTCTTCTCTGGAAAAAAGTCTTTGTTAGATGTACTCACCAAACGTCAGTTTTTTCGCTTTCATTTTTTTATTAGAATTACGGTTACACCATATAATAACCCCATATCTTCAATGCGTCCGTAAAACACTTAATTTAGCCACGTATATCTCGAACAATACCGTCAGTGTGTATATCTATCAGCCGCTACGCTAACAGTTTGTACACGCAAATGCACAAATGCACTCTGTGGATTTAAAAAGGTCTGTCAATGTTAATCACACACACCAGGATGTAATCAGTACAAATCTGCTTTAATTATTCTCTAAACTAATCAACAGCTAATGATATAATAAATCCTACAGGCCCAATTAAGGTGCAGGTTTTTTGCGCTTGCGTTCAGCAAACAGAGCTACAAAACCATTAAGTGTTATTTTCTGATGCTTTATTTACTGAAGGAGAGGAAAACTCAGCCTTGAGGAGGTGAGAAATGGTCACGTCACGAAGCAGAAAATCACACGGCATGTAGTCACAGTGGAATCGCAGCCAATAAGAGTGCCTGAAGTCAGAGTTAATACAGTCATCGTTACGTTTGTGCGATTTAAATTACATAAAGTAAATTCTTCCTACATGTTCCTACACTGCCGTGATGCCCAGTCATGTTTACTCTTATTATATTATATGCGTCAATCTGCTGGCAGAATGGAAATCGACTTATCGGACATTTTCAATCGGTATAAACAAATGAATTATTTTATCACCACAAGTCTGTTATAAGATGAGTCAGGACACTATTACAGCATGTAGATTAGACAGACTGAGACACGTACCATCACGTCGCCAGCAATTTCTCGTCTGGTGAGAAAATGGCCGTACTTCTTTGTTATTTGCCCGCCTGTGGATGACCCGCCCTTCTTCCCCTAATGGCTCATGTGCTATATGGCTGGACAGATGACGTGTGGTCGACCATTTTAATGATTAGATTCAAAATCTAATCTTTTTTTCCCTTTACACAGTGGAAACTTGTCATACTTGTCCAATCTGGCAATTTTTTGGCTTCAAAAGCAGGGAAATGAAAAGGGTAACAGGTAAGTCGTCACAAACTATAGGAACACGATGAGGAGGTTTCAGGAGTGTCGATGCTGGTAAGCAGTTCCTGACTTGTTCCCCACTCATAACCCTCCATTGTGGCTGAATTTGCTAACTTCATACACTATGAAAATGTGGTGAGACTGCAAAAGGGCAGGAAGTACTGTACCTAGTCTTGTGTGTGTAATAGGTATAAATAAATAAAGAACCCTGTTCAATATTGCATTGATTCATCATTGATTGCCCTGCAGAAATGACTGGCTTACACGTAAACCCAATAACACTCCATTTCCACTCCAATATCACAAGTGTAAACAAAACAAAACAAAAAAACCCAGGTAAAATGATTTATTACATATTTACATATCGATCTTATTCAAAATGCACAGTGGTAGGTGTGGGGGCGTGGTTAAATGACGTTCGAGTGGATGTCTGATACGCTGATGTTTATTGTCTGCTTGTGGCAGAACATTAATAATCATTGCACAGAAAGCGCTGCAGATAAAGCATTGGGAAAACGCCATACGGATACCGATCTGAATATTCGTACTCATGTGTCACGGCCACACGTCGGATATGTATCCAATCTAGGAAGTGGCTCAGGTCTAATTGAGAAAGATTGGCTTTTTGTATCCTGATAAATATCAGATGTCTCATATTAAGGCAGATTTGCGTCGCGTTCAGGGTTCCTAGCCTTCTAAGAATGACGGCGGACGAAGCTTTAAGAGTGCGGTGCTCACGTTAATATCAGTCTGTAACATTTCATAAATAATGAAATAAAAAAAAGGCTTGCTATCCAGATCCTGGAGCTTTTCCATCAGCATGCATGGAGTACGGGTGGATGAGAGATTAATTATAAAATGTCATCTCTAATTTCTCTGCAGCTTTCCCCATAATTATACGCTCGTATACGAGTCAGACATCGATTTCAACACATTCGGCTCAGGTTTTTATTCGCGTGAGTGATACGCTGAATTAAAGAACACTGGGATTCTCCACATTCACATATTTTTACACTCTCAGGACTGTCCTGAGGCAAGCTGATGAAAATGGCCAACATGTACAGCTCATATTATTATTTAGTTAGTTACTGTGATAATAATAAGTGACGTCACAGAAATTACCCATGATGCAATGCATAATACAGTAATTTACTGGCCATTTTTACAGTTAATTACCCTATAAACTACAGTAAGGGTTAACAGTGTGTTAACTAACATTAACATACAAATATATAATTACTGAACTTTAAATTAAACGACATTATATTAAAAGAGTCAGTGTAAGTACAGGAACTGCTTATGTTTTCCAATGTTATTCCAGTCCAATTATTATTTACAAAAAAAGTCTAAATTTTTTATTAAAAACTTTGTCTTTGTGTATTTAAAAAAAACCCCACACAAAACAAATAATAAAAGATATCTCTCTGTCTTTCTCTTTCTTCTGCCAAAGAGCTAACATCCAAGAACATCTTCATTGGGTTTTCTCTAAAACTATCCCCAATCCCCAGACATCCAAATTAAACCGGTCTCTCAGCTTTTCTGGCGTTAAATCTCATTAAATAAAAGCAGTCTGCATTTAAATAGTCATCCAAGCGAGAGAACTTTTATAATATATGGATCCTTTACTTCATAGCAAGAACGTAGCACCTCATTTTAGTGACTTTCTTTCCAGGTGAAATGGATTTCCTGCCTCCGTGACCCGAGCCGCTGGAATTACGCTCTGATTTGTTCAGGATAAAAGGAAACTCTAGCGCAGAGAAAGAAATAACTTTCTTTATGAACCACCTGTCTCTCATTAAAACACACTTTAATAATCACTCGGTATTACTGGGACAATTCGGTAACACTTTAAGAGACGCTGGTGTTTATTAATAATTCCTATAATTATAATTCGCTGTATTTTGGTAATACTACTATTACTAACGGCTTGTATCATCTTATATTACTGATATGACCCATAATGATCTATGCATAATATATGATAATAAATGACTGAGATTTATTACAAGTAGTACAAATTGGTAAGAGTGACAATGTGATCGCAAGTCAAGTTTATTTTGAGACTTTGAGGCGGGGATTAGACGAATCTTCCGACGGCTATGATTGGTCGCTCACAGCCAATCCAGTTACTGATCTCATTCAAAATCAGACCATAATAAACATAATTTTAACGTTAGCTACACCTGAATAAAGTACATACCTAATGTTTGTAGGAAAATGTTATATGTTTTATAAGGTAGCTAACCTAAATATGCTAGGTCACCGTGATTATTTATATGCTTATCTTTGTGGTAGGTTTTTGTCTGACATTTGTTTGCTATTAAGGTTCATGATTGTTTCCAGTTGAAATTAAATGTAAACTGAGGCATATTTCAACCACTAAATTGAAATAAACCATCACAATCCATTAGAAATTTCACTACATCCATCAAAACACTTTCTACCTCACCCTGCATTCACACTCGGAACCGACAAAGCGGCAGGAGTGTTATTGTGTTTTTTGTCTTATCCTGTCATATACTACTTCTTATTAAATGTGTATAAAGACATTACAAAGAAAAATAAAGCTTGCAAGAAAGTAGAGATTGTTGGTGTTTCTGGTGAGTGTTTGTCGCTAGTACAGCAAGTAGGCTACAGTATAGCTTGCGCTGTTAATCTGCTAGTTAGCTAACAGCTCATACGAAGCCTAGCATTTAACATGTAACTCAAACAACTGATTTTTTCACACTGATTTGTGCTTTATTTAATTTGTGTGTAACTAGTTAGAAGAATATATAAAGTTATATACGCACAGCATACAGTATAGTGGATGTAGCTAGCATAGTTATCTTTCTTTGCTAATCTGCTAACAAGGCTAATACGAAAGGCTAATCCTGGAATGTAATGTACATCAAACATCAATTTTGACACTTAAAACAATATTTTAATGTCTTTTAAATACATTTCAAAGACAAATAAAAAGTGTAGGCAATATTTTGGCTAATAGGTTTAGGTTTAGATGTGCTAGACACATCAGGGAGATACGTTAGCATGATCTAATAATCTTCTAACTTAATAATCACAAACTAATAAGTGCACAGTGAAAGCAGAAGCAAAAGTACCAAAGTATTTGTAGAGAACAGCCACGTTAATATCCCGAAGGATCAAATAATGACGAAGAAACCAGACACAACAGCAAATAATGAACGGAAACCGGCAGCGGTGATGGATGTGGCAATCCCGAGTGGCGCTAATAATTAAAGGAAGAAATAGAAAGAGCCTCAGAACTCTAAAGGGAATGTGGAAGGTGTAAAAACGTGGTTATCCCAGTGGTATTAGGAGTTCTCGGAGTCTCGATCCATCTAAGCTGATTCTAGCAGACTTGTGGAATGACAAGTATGATCCCAGTCTGGAAGAATGAAATCCAAGAAAGAGAAAATATACTGCCCTGGGCTACACTGTACACTCACGCTCCCGTCCTCTGATAGGAGCTTAACGTTAAACCGCTGGAAACTCATGTTTCAGACTCGGCCTGCGAATGTACCGTGATTTAATCTGACAAGATGCGGAATTCGTTTTTATTACCCCATCCTTAGTTTAAAAAATGTATCTTACTCTATTTTGTTTACATGCCGTATACCTATATTTAATTTTAGTCTATATTTATCTATTTGTAGTTCTCTCCTTATGCTTACATTTTCACTTTTCATCTTCTGTGTATTTTATCCTGCACTCTGCTTCACACTTACATACAAAAAAGCAACCAAAGAGACAAACAAACAAACAAACAAGCAAACAATATATATATATATATATATATATATAAGCAAAGAGAAAATATCTTGAATACGGGTAAATGTATCTAATATTTCTGATTATGATATTATTATACATCAAATAAGATTATTCAGCTCGTTTTAAACACTTTTACTCATTCAGGGTGAAATTATTTACTCTATTGGCAGATCATCTAGCTCCTTTCTAGAAATAAATGCTTAAATGTATATATATATATATATAAGATCAGCTCAGACTATTTCAAGCTTGAATTTGTTCTGCAGATATGTTATTTGCAGTAGGAAATAGATAGATTTGACTGGATTTAAGATATTGTCACTTGCTAAGATGTCAGTTCTTATGCTTACACTCTGTAAATAAGGTTTATTCAAATTATTTATTCATTATGATTTTTTTTGTACTTATTACTTTATTCTAGTATTCTATATTTGTGCATTTGCCTGTTTACGCTCATGTTTATGCTTATGTTTGCATTTAAGCTTGAACTTGATCCTTTCTATTACATTTTATTACTTTTTTTAATTACATTTTTTCCCTTTTTTTTTAATTGAATCTTTTATTCTACCCTTCTGCATTTTATTTTATTACATTACTTTTTTAAATCATTTAATTAAACTACTCTATTGTACAGCGTGGTCATAACCCATGCCTTAATAATGCATTATAAAACACAGGGTTGTGTGTGTATATATATATATATATATCGAGTTTTTCACCACGTATCCCACACAACTTATTAATTACATCATTCTAATCTCTTCAAATAGCGCAGTTTAATCAAACTCCTTTAAAAACAGTATTAAATGAACTATCCACAGCAATTAGAGTCAGGAGTTTGTGAATATATTAAAAGAAGATGGAAGAGCAGAAGGTCAGTAATTACTTTACTGTAATGAGATCACTCTTATCTCCTGATTTCTCCGATAGCAGCGTGTTTACCTGAGGACTCGACACTCGTTAATGGATTTTTACAATTTAAACTTCCCTGGGAAATGGGCGGGGAATTCTCTGACAAGGAAAATAGAAACTGGAACCTAGTGCCAAATGGGAATAATTTAATTAGCACTTTTCCACCCTTTTGTGGATTAAGCGTTATAAATATGGAAATGAAACTGCCTCGGGAAATGAAACATTAGAAAATTTAAAACCCTGAGACGTGGAGGTTTTGTTTTTTTTTGCCAACCATTATTTATAATGTACATCTGTGCACATAAACTCGATCAATCTAATATTTAATCATGAATAAAACTGTCACGTCCAGCTTCTTTAGTGATTTCATTTCCGTCTCTCTTTTCTCCTTTTTGTCGTGATTACAGTCATGGAAATCTATACGTACAAACCTAACGCTGAAAAACATTTACGATAAACAGTTATACGTAAACATATTTACAGTAAAGAACTGTATTATTTTACACAGTATAAAATAACACGTAATCCAGTACTGACCTACAATTATTACAGTGTAGAACCGTTTACAGTGTAGAACCATTTACAATGTAAAACTCTTTACACTGTAGAACTCTTCACACTGTAGAACCCTTTACAGTGTAGAACTCTTTACAGTGTAGAACTCTTTACAATGTAGAACTCTTTACAGTGTAGAACTCTTTACAATGTAGAACTCTTCACAGTGTAGAAGTCTATACAATTTAGAACTCTTTACAGTGTAGAACTCTTTACAGTGTGAAACCCTTCACAGTGTAAAACTCTTCACAGTGTAGAATTCTTTACAGTGTAGAACTCTTTACAGTGTAAAACTCTTTACAGTGTACAACTCTTTACAGTGTAGAACTCTTTACAATGTAGAACTCTTTACAATGTAGAACTCTTCAGTGTAGAACCCTTTACAGTGTAGAACTCTTTACA
>JANDJT010000179.1:1256417-1272891 GCA_024331685.1 Stegophilus panzeri | reverse complement strand
ACACACACACACACACACACACACACACACACTTCTCCTTGGTGCTTTATTTTTGTAAAAATTCGGGACACATTAACCCACAGCAGGCAGATAACTGCGTGTCCGTTTATGAGGCAGCAGTAAAGTGTCAGCTCTGTCTTTATTCCTAATTAACACATAAAAGCAGGGGCCTGAAATCTCCACGCCTGTGTCTGGCTGAATGTAATGAGGGTTTCTGCATTGATTCGGTGTTGAGGGACGCGGTGTGATGTGGAACCTTGCCGCAGGCGTAGCATTAACACTCAGATAAAGTTAGCAAAGCCCTCGAGGTATGTTTTATTCAAAAAGTTGCAGGTAAGAGATTCTGTGAAAGCCTGAGTGATAGATTCCACCATTCTGTCTTCCACCTCATCCTCCTCCTCTTCCTCCTCATGCTCCTCGGTGGCGTACTGCCAGGCTTCAGGTACTCTCTGCCAGATAGCCGTTCCCTCGGGGGTTGAAGTGGTGGATTGGATTAGACGTGTTTGGCCAGGAGAGGTTATGAAGACATCAATGTATCAGTTCTTCAGCTTGTGTAGTTCTTCACCCTGGAGGTCTAGCGGCTGAAAGAGCAAACGGATTTATTTGGTATACCTTCCAGAACTTAGAGCTCGGGATTTTATTTTATTTTATTTCATTTTTGCAAAATACAATACTCATACAATAAAGCCATACTCAGGTATATTTGATAGAAAACGTATATACTTATAAAACTTACAAACAGTGCATGAATATAAACCTGACTGATTTAAAGAAACTGAATCAACACCTTCTGACCAATCAGAATCCAGAAATCGACAGCGCCATGGCAATCAAATCAGTGTAACACACGCCCTCGAGTGGCTTATTGCGTTTAACAAACAGCGACATGAACAATATGATAAATCACATGCTCGTTATTAATAATATTTGCAATAAACAGTTGTTCCGCCACACAGTGTAGTCGGTTAAGTAAGATGCTGTTGCTAAGCAACATTATGGACAATGTTGATTGAAGTGAAATGGTTTTAAATCCTGGCGCATCAGGTCAGAAATACCACGATAGACTGTGAATCTCTGAAGTGGATTATTTTGTATAACGACTCGGTCTGGAGTGCGATATTCTGCTTATATGACAGCAATTTGCCGACGATCGCAATGTCTAATTTATTTATAAATGATACATCATGCTTTTTAACTATTTGTTGTTCCATTTAATGTTGTGGAATGTCCGTGAGGTTAGAGATTAGAGGTTAGTTCTTCTTCTCGATCACATTACAGCAGCTCGTTTCCTGACCAGTCTCTATCGACTCTGTCTTGAAGTTAACAAGACACAAAAAAATGCATGAAGTTTGTGAACTTCACTCTTCTGATGACTCTCCCCTGCTGGAAAACTTACTTTAATGACTAGTACAAAGCTCTGACACTGGACATCATTTGTTTATGTGGAGCGTCCACCGTACGAGCTTCTGTCAATAAGCTGTTACTATAGCAACAGTAACGTATCAGAAGGAGCACTTTCATATAAACCTGTTATAACTGACACTACTGTCAGAGCTGCTGTTATAGAAAGTTGATCAACACCTTCTTATTGAGAATCTTCAAACTGAAACTATTTGTTTTATAATCTTGTTTATTTGGTGCACGGTGGATTAGTGGTTAGCATGTTCGCCTCACAGCTCCAGGGTCGGGGGTTCGAGTCCCGCCGTGGCCCTGTGTGTGCGGAGTTTGCATGTTCTCCCCATGCTGTGAGGGTTTCCTCCGGGTACTCCGATTTCCTCCCCCGGTCCAAAGACATGCATGGTAGGCTGATTGGCGTGTCCAAAGTATCCGTAGTGTATGAACGTGTATGTGATTGTGACCTGCGATGGATTGGCACCCCATCCAGGGTGTACCCCGCCTTGTTCCCCATACTCCCTGGGATAAGCTCCAGGTTCCCCATGAGCCTGTAGGATAAGCGGTGTAGAAAATGGATGGATCTTGTATATTTGATGCATGACTAATCATGCTGTTTTACTTCTTCCTTTTCTCCTGACAGAATCGAGTTTTACATGATCACAGAAATCCAAACTGAAGAGAAAATAATCTATGAAATGTCAAACGATGGATTTTTACATTAAATGGCTGCTATAAAATCTATAGGAAACGTTAACCGGTAACCACCGAGCAAGTATTAGCTTAATTACGGTCCATCACATCTCACTTCATACACTGAGTAAGGAATAAAACACTCTGTGTGGTGCTGTTATAGGAAAATAATCAGTGAAGGGGTGATGTGATGATTATTTTTTATCTAAAAAAGGTGATTTTTAGTTACATTATGACTTGCTGAATATCGGTTTATTTGTTTATTTATTTATTTCTTGCTTTATTTATAATATAGTAAAAGAATATTGCCCTCAGGTTTCAGTAAGTCTTCATATTCAGTTTCATCATTTCCTTTCAGACGACTGAGAGACAACCACAAATCCATCATTCGTGTAAAACGAAGCAGTAACTTACCGTATGCTTCTGCTTCTGCCCTGGAGGTGATGTTTTTCTATAATTTACTTTAGTCGGATTTAGAAAATGACTCAAATCTGAATGTATCTGTCATCCAACAGCAGGAACGAACAGAAAAACAAACGTTCATGGTCATAAAACATCGCTCAGAGCACACTTTTCTTTTCTTTTTTCCTGTCAGTCAAGGTTGTGGCTTGAGCTGTTCAAAAAAAATCTAGGTTTCCATCAGGGAATTTAAACAGTAAAAAAAAAAAAAAATCCTAAAATTATCCTAAATGTTTGGTGTTTAAAGTTTGCTTCTGGAGCAATGAGGCTAAAGTACATGCCTAAGAAGTAATAAAATCTTACAGCCTCCTCTTTAGCATCAAGCAAACAGCTCACATTTGGATGTACAGTGTGTTGCTGTGTAATCAAACTGTTAATGAACAAATACTGAGGTAAATTTTTATGTTTTTGAGCTGAGTGTGTGATGCTGCTGCTAAACTGAAGGCTATGGGCAGTGGTGTCTCAATGGTTAAAGGCTCTGGGTTACTGATCAGAAGGTCTTGAGCTCAAGCCCCAGCACTGCCAAGCTACCACTGTTGTGCCCTTGAATAAGGCCCTTAACGCTCAGTTGTATAAATGAGATAAATGTAAGTCGCTCTGGATAACGGCGTCTGCCAAAAATGCCATAAAACTGGTACTTCTTTAAAAGTTTAGCAGCATTATGTTTGTGGTTTCAGTAAAAACCTTAACAAGGGAACTTCGGCCTGTAAATATGTATGTTTCCGCTGATACGTACTGCATTAATGTGCAATATTTGTTTTACATCACTGCATTTCTGTCAGGTTTGACGTATTATTTAGTAAAAAGTAAAAACCAGAGGCTTTAGATATGAATATAAACTTGCAAATGACAATTATTAATGCGCTATTGTTATAGAAAATTGTTTTGTTATTGTTTCTATAGTAACAGCTCATTCACAGGGACTTGACACTAATAATAAACGGATTCAAAAATCGTAGATCTAGTGAAGTTTTCTGTCAGGAGAAATGCAAGGAGAATGTAACATGTACGGAAGGAGTCTCCGGTGTCAGCGCTTTGTTTTGCGGTAACACGACAAGCTGTGATTTTGTTCGTTTTTTTGGTCAGGTTAGTGAATGACTGTTTATAGCTGCTATAACATAAGTGAGAATGTTTTACCGTTATATGTAACTGTAAAAGGATAAAAAGTATAACATGATGTTTGGTATTAAATAAAAGTAAAAAAAACAAAAAACAAAAAAAAAAAACTGTAATCACTGGCAAATTGCTGTGGAGTAAGAGGAATAAAACACATCAGGATATGCTGTAGCAGTGACTCCACTTCATCACACCACCCCGCTGTTGATTATAACAGCATGAGATAAGTGTTTCATTCCTCTCCTTTCGTCCTACTTACAGGTTACTATAGAAACCGAGAGAACATATTAATTTGAGTAAATTCCACTCTGCTATAAATGCACAGGTTTTATTAAGAAGTGTTGCTGTTTGCATGCAGTCAGAATATTAAACGCTCGGTTAGTTTGTGCTCGAGGTTCTTTTCGCTTTGCTTTAAAACTATGGCTACGGAAGCGATTCTGCTTAAAAACCCTTAAAGAACTCTGAGCGCTGGAACATTTCTCCTTTTCTGATATAATGGCATTAGATTAAAACCATTATGCGCCTGACGTACATTTCTGCAAGTTAGTCAGTGACAGAATTCAATTTCCGTCAATGTCAGGAGCAGAATGGCATCTAATTTTACTCTGAACAGACGGTGGAGAAGAAAAAAACCCCAACGATATTACAACAAAAACCCTGGAAAACAACAGGACGGATGTGCAAAAGGCTGCAGATTTCACTCTCTGTCAGAGTTCACTTCCTGTTATACAATCACAGAAATGTCAGAATGTCTTCTTTGAAAACAATTTATGAGGTTTCATTTGCATTTACAGTGTTTGAATCATGTAGGAAGTCCACAAATATGTTTTTTTTTTTTTTTTTTTTTTTTTCCCCACCCAGAGAGTAACATCAGAGACGACGCTTCAATCTCCAGGAAGGAAGTTTTATGGATAAAATTTGAATTAATTCAAAGTATATGCTGTTAGTGTTGCAGATGAGTGCTCAGTCAGCTTATCCTTCAATCCTTCAAACCATGGGCATGTTATTTTTCCACAGAAGAGCAAACCAAATGAACAGAAATTATAGCTGATAGCGCACACATTATGATTTCATGTCCTTGATTTAGTATCTTGTTGCTTTGAAATGTTGTGCGCACGTGTAATTGTAGGAATTTTTAAAAATTAATTTAAAAAAAAGCAAAATATCAAGATGTGCTGGATCAAGTGCTATTTTACGCGCTGTTGAATAATGAGTGTGGAAACCATTTTGTTAAATAAACCAAATTTTCCGTGATTCATGTGATAATTACAACTAGGCTGATTCATTCCTATTCGATTTATTTCAACGTTCTTCTTCTCGCCGTCTTCTCGTTCATATGTTCAAAACATTCTTGCTTTTATGTTACGTCATATCATATTTAACAGCAAAAAAAACAATTCCTTCTCCAGTCTGCATTTTCTATCCCTGTTTTTTTCAGGCTTAAAGGTGAGTGCTTATGTTTAAAGGCGGTGATCATGGCGCTCTTGAGGAAAAGAAAACAAACTTCTTACACATTTCTACTCTAGTGTTCATTTTTTTTTTTTTTTTTTATCTGAATGCCACACCCATAAAATCAACTTATGCACACATATAATCTGAATATATGCACATTCCTCTGCATAAATACTTAAACAGTCATATATTTTTGCACTCCTCTGTAAACAAGCTCAAACAGTTGTTCTGCAGCTCAGCGCTCCAAAAAGGCCGTTCACCAACAGAGACACCTCAGCTAGCATGACTTAAAAAATCTTCCAAAGGCATGCAAGGACACAACATGAACAAATGTCTTCCAGAAATCTAATCCTCAGGGTGAAACCTCAGAAGAGGCACCTGACTTCGCTAAAGTTATTATGTAAAACAGCGCACAGCACGCTCGTCACATCCTGCTGTCTATACACACATTGTTGATGCAGTTCATGCTCAGTAAATCCTATTTTAAGCTCACCAAGGACACCCGTGAGGTACGGAAATCTCCAATGACATTGGCTCACGCCTCACTTCTGGAAAAAATGCTGTCAAAGCCCAGCGAAAGGTTAGAGACACTAGGCACTAACTATCCCTGCTGAGAAAAGAAAGAGAAGTCAGTGTTGGTAAATAAATGCTGCAGAATCGTTTCCCAAAAATAAGCTATTTATAAGTTTGGTTTGTTTTCAGTAACACAGCTGACGGATTAAATCCAGAACTTCCACTCGTGTTACCCGGCGTGATGACTTAAAGCAAATATTTTTGTTCATGTACTAGAAGCAAACAAGAGGCTAAGTGTAACTCTCAATACAATGCTACCACCACCATGGATATATTTGATATATTTGTAAACCTATGGTTTTACAGAAAAGTACTAATCAGGGTCTGGATATGAAAAAGATCCCAACTTTGAAATATCAAATCCAGTATTAAAAAATGTTAAACTTTTTATTTTTATTTTTATAATAATAGTAGAACCTCGACACGGCTGTCCTAGAGGAGGTCATCAAACAAAAGTCAGTAACTGGGTAACTAGGGTTTAAACCAGACAAGCAACAAAGAGGCCAATTTTAACTCTGAACATGATGCTACCACCACCATGTTTTACAGTGAGGATGGTGGACTCAGGGTGATGAGCAGTGTTGGGTTTCCTTCAAGAATACTGCTTTGTACCAAGACTCAAAAGTCGAATTTTTATCTCATTAAACCAAAGAATATTTTCCATGTTTATTTATTTACGCTCCTGGTTGTAGATCTGCAAAATGTGGTAAGGGAAAACGCTCAAGAAAGGAAGAGGAATGTGTGAAGTATCAGTCAGAAAAATTAAAACCTCCAGCATCCTTCTGTAAATAATTTCATATCTGCTCACCAGTGTGGAGGTGAGCCGTGCCTCTCGGCCGCTCTGATTGGTTTATTTTTGGGAAATGAAGCATTGCAGGTGGGAATCTGAATTTCTCTCCAGGTCAGTAGAGCGAGTTTCGTTCCCTTCTGCATCCTCACACACGGACAGCAGCGGCTTTACAGTACGTAGATGACAAGCTGCCGTTTAACCTTTCTTCATCAGAGAATGGAAAAGTTCAAGCATAAAAAATGAGACCTTTTTGAAACGTTCACACACTGAACAATGAGGAGATTGCCGGTTTAGCGAGATAAGAAGGGAAATGAAATGCACAGAAGAGCAAAGACATATATACAACCTGTTTCAATATCCACAGGTTTTCTTACAGGTAGAAAGTGTGTTTTAAAGTTAAACTTTGATAAACGTGAGAGCTGACTGACTAATGTTCCGTGATCAACATGTCTCCTTAAATTCACGCTCAACATCAAACTAATTTTGTAGTGAAACCTTCAAGTGTATGCGTTAACCTTTGTAATATTTCACTTTTCTCAGCTCTCAAAAGTGAAGTCTGAAACTTTACCTCAGAAAAGTGAAATCAATTACCGCCTGCTGCAGAAGTGTCCAAAAACGCTGCCTTCAGGTCAGAAGGCGCCTGCAGACAGAGTTTAATTGGCCACGATTTCTACCTTTAAATGCATTACAGGTGCTCTGCTGTACGTTTTTTTTCCCCATTTCAGCTAAGGGTGACAGCAGGACTGTAAAATAACAATGAGCTGCAGCACACACCACACAGCTACGGCTAACTAAAGCACATCAGCTGGAACATGGATTTAACTGGAGTGCAGACGGAGACATGGCCTGCTTTCTGTATGTTCTGCTGGATTCTACACTATATGGAGCTTCAGCAAGGACAAGATGCACTACAGAACTAACTAACTAACTAACTAAGCAATAAATAAATAAAGAGACAAAGACAGGATTAAGTAAGTAAGTAAGTAAAGAAACAAACAAACAAGCTAAGTCAAGATGAGGTACAGAAAGAAAGAACAAAAGAATGAAAGCAGAACAAAAAGAATGAAAGAAGAGTAAGAAAAAAAGTGAGGAATCAAGACAGCAGGAAAGCAGGACAGATAGAAACAATGAAAGAAAAAGAAAATGTGTGGAAAGAAAAAAAGAAAGAAAGAAGTACAAAAATAAAGAAAGAAAGCAGCACAGAAAGAAAGAAAGAAAGAAAGAAAGAAAGAAAGGAGTACAAAAGTAAAGAAACAAAGAGAGAAAAAGAAAATAAGTGGAAAGAAAGAAAGGAAGAAAGAAGTACAAAAGTAAAGAAAGAAATAAAAAGAAGTTATGTAGGTTGAAAGAAAGAAAGAAACTGGGTGGAAAGAAAGAAATGAAGAAAGAGAGAAAGAAGTACAAAAGCAAAGAAAGAAAAAGAAAAGGTTCCCTCACAAAAAAAAAAAAAAGACATTCAGCTTGTCGTGTTTCCCTGAAGATGTCGGAAAACATAAAATCATGAAGCTTCAGAGTTAGTGTAGTTATATAGATGAGAAAATGGAGAGCTTCTTTATAAACTGTGGTGAAAATTTCATTCAAAATGGCTTCCTACTTCCTACAGTGCCTGAAATAATGGCTTTCTGTCCAGTGGTGCGCTGCGAGCCCCATCTTCAAAACGCTCCGGAGCGTCCACAATGATTTCTTCTGCTCTATATTTAACTAAAGCTCTTTACAGAATTATACGTCTCACAGAGAAAGAAGGAAAAGAGAAACAATGCAGTACATATAAGAACTGGCTGTGTAATCTTACCCAGATTGTGCATGCATCAGGTTGAGTTAGCTGTGTAATGGTTTGTGATGGATTGTGATGGTGTATGATGATTTATGTGAGTTGTGATGGTTTGCGATGGTTTGTGATGGTTTGTGATGGTTTGTGATGGTTTATGTGGGTTTGTGATGGTTACTGATGGTTTGTGAGAGTTTGTGAGAGTTTGTGATGGTTTCTGAGGGTGTGTGATGGCCTGTGAGGGTTTTTGAGGATGTGTGATGGTTTCTAATTGTTTGTGATAGTTTGTGATGGTTTTTGAGGGTGTGTGATTGTTTTTAATGGTTTGTGATGGTTTGCCATGATTTGTGATGCTTTGTGAGGGTGTGTGATGGTTTTTAATGGTTTGTGATGGTTTGTGAGGGTGTGTGATGGTTTTTAATGGTTTGTGAGGGTTTTTGAGGGTGTGTAATGGTTTTTAATGGTTTGTGATGGTTTGGCATTTCCTCACCAGTTCATCATCATGATGTTAAATAAAGGCTCAGAAATGCTCAGTGTTTCAGTGCCTCTCCTGCCTCTGCCTTCGACGCCTCAGAATTCAGTCACTGCTCACAGTTCAGAGTAATTACAGTAATTACAGTAATTACGTGATGAGTGTTCTTTAGTCTGGACAAGAGTCTAGCTCACATTTTAGTTAATCAGCGAGCATAAAATTGAGGTTAATAATGTAGAATCCTGCTAAAGCTGCATTGTTACATGTCTGTGTGTTTCAGTTGAAGACAAAATCAGGACAATCATTTTGTAAAATGCTAAAAAACCTTCAATGAATAAGTAGCTTTCATTTGGAAGAATACATTAATCATGCAGTCTGGAGTAAAGTGCACTCCTGATTGCTTTTCATCAGTCAGAAAATAGAAATCCAAATCAACCCAAAATGCGTTTCATGTCCAATGCATTCACACAAAACCCCCGAATAAACTGTAGAAATAAGTACTTTTAGCTCCTGACCTTTTTCTTCATCCCGCTGCTGTTTAACATTCATCACAGTTGCACATAAAACATGTACAAAAACCCCATATACACCCGACATGTCATTATGTGAGTGATATGTGATCATGTGAAAAATGAACATATGAAAATTAATTAGTTAATTAATCATGGTAAACATCTGGGATGGTCAGATTATTAAGCACATTGTACGTGATTGGCTAAAGTAATACTGTTTTTATTGCTAATGTTAACTGCTGTTAGCCACAATATTAGCTTTCTGCTGCTCTGAAAATGTTCTACTGTGTTATGTACACTTATTAATTTCATGGAGCAAATGTAGAACATGTGCAGTCTCTTGTAAATTCTATAAATTGAGTGTCAAAGCCACGTGCATTGTGTTCATCTTGGATGTTGATTGGCTGATTTAAGACCATTTAGCTGATTTATTTCTAAATATCTTTACTCATTTCAAGCTTAAAATCCTCTTATTCTATTGGCCAATCGCATGCATCCTCAGGCCCTCTAGTGGCTGGCTGCAGTATCATTTTTAACCCCACCCCCTTTTGCATGGAGAACAAGCCAAATTTACATTTTAAGTTACATTTTAATCCTCACAAATTATTTTCAGGAACACGTTGTGTTTAACTCAAAAAAAACAAATTGTGTTGAGTGTAAATGTTGACTTGCGTTTAGTATATTTTCAGCCGGTACCTAACTTTCACTACTTATCATTTGAGGATATGAGGATTAGCCAGTGTTAGCTAGCTAGGAAATGTTAGCTTAGTCTATCACAACCGAAAGCTTTAAAAGTCTTGTTTAGTCTGCAAATTATACGATTTCAATGTAGTATTTTACGTATCAATGAATTATCCTGGACTGTACTTAACACATTGAGATGCGGCATCTTAAGTTGCACTTTAGATGATGGTACTGGCATGAAGGAAGAGAAGAAGGTGAATGTCCATGACCAATATGGACAGGGAAGAAGCAGACCAACAGACTGACTGGCCGTATTTACTGTTCTGACGTACTGCACACACGCCAACATGGTGACGTTCAACTTCACAGTGAGAATCAATGGAACCGATGGAAAGTTAAGCTCAAATGTGGGCGTGAAGCCGTGTGACCTAACCCTAACTCTGACCCAGCAGACAAATTCCATCCAACAACTAAAAACATGAAGCACCAAACGTACAAAGGTGCATTTGAAATACATTTCCTTTTTCAACAGCTTGTCTCTTTATGTTTTGTGCATTTTCTCTGTTTGCCTCGAGGCCTCACAATCCATCAGTTTCTCAAAGAATCAGATCAGCTTAAATCCACATCTAGACTTATTGTGTTTGTTAAAAAGAAATACAGTTTCCCTGGGAAACTTTCTATATACATTTCTATATATTTCCTAAACAAATCATAATACGCATTAACGAGAGATTTAAGTCTGCCTGCGCGTTCTTTTTTTTTTTATAATCGATATGAAATTAAAGATGGTGTTAAATGACATGGTACAGTAAGTTTAACGGACTTGATAAATACGTTTTCATTACACCAAATGAATACTGAGGGTGTATGAGGGATAGTAAACCTCGGTAAGTGAATTAATTTGTTTTATTACGGATTGATAGGAAATTAGAAATGTTTTTTTTTTTTTCCTTTCTGTGGAGGATTCGTCTTTTTATGTTGGAAAAATCAATTAGGAGGAATTCAGATGGAAAATTAAAGAGGATCAGCAAACATGGCGCAATCTATCAGAAGTGGAAATTACAGTTTTTTTTTTTACGATCGCTATGACAATTGTTTCAATACTTTTAACAATTTTCCTCAACTCTTAATGCACCAACACACCTACAACACACGATTGGCAAAACGGTTAATTTAATGCTCAAAATCACACACTGTAAACTAAACTCCAACACTCATTTTCATATTAAATTAATAATACACTTACACAAAACACTATGTCTACCAAAACACTTACACAAATCTTTTTAAATACGTTTATGTGGAGCGTCTACTGTACAAGTCCCCCGTGTATTAGACCTAAATGATTTTACAATATACGCATGGATGATGAAATGAATTCCATTACTTTATAAAGAATTATCAACACTGAGCTGCTTGGGCTATAGTGTAAAGATTTAAAAGCAGAATTTATTGATTATAAATATTTTCATACACACTAATCTAGTCATTGAAGAGTTTTGAGCAGTGAAACACTGGCGGAAATACGCAGGGAAATCATGCAGTGACAATGAAACTGGTACATTTACACACCAGGGCACAGGCTAGTCATCGGCCTTGGGTTGGAATAAAGATGAATAAAAAAATAAAGAATATGAAATGTGAAATGAGGATGCTTCCCTCAGAGATGCAGTCATTTTTATTCAAGGCTGAGCAGCACCAAAGTATGAGTTAACCCTGACTTAAATTGAACATCACCCCACTTTTCAATTCAATTACATTTTATTTGTATAGGATTTTTAACAATACACTGTGCCAAAGCAGCTTTACAGAAGACTGGAGGTAGATTTAAATGCCTAATGAAC
Source organism: Stegophilus panzeri (assembly GCA_024331685.1). NCBI lineage: Eukaryota > Metazoa > Chordata > Actinopteri > Siluriformes > Trichomycteridae > Stegophilus > Stegophilus panzeri. Next base: position 1,261,136 of record JANDJT010000179.1, on the reverse strand, counting down.
AAACCAGAGGTGACGGTGATGAGGAAAAGCTTCCTGAGATGAAGATGAGGAAGAAACCTTGAGAGGAACCAGATGCTAAATTTATCTTATCTTCATCTGGGTGACACTGAATAGTGGGATTCATCCAGCCATCCATTCATCCATCCATTCATCCATTCATCCATCCATCCATTCATCCATTTATCCCTCCATTCATCCACCCATCCATCCATCCTTCCATTCATCCATTTATCTATCCATCCATCCACCCATTCATCCATCCATCCATTCATCCATCCATCCATCCTTCCATTCATCCATTTATCCCTCCATTCATCCACCCATCCATCCATCCTTCCATTCATCCATTTATCTATCCATCCATCCACCCATTCATCCATCCATCCATTCATCCATCCATCCATCCTTCCATTCATCCATTTATCCCTCCATTCATCCACCCATTCATCCATCCATCCATTCATCCATCCATCCATCCATCCACCCATTCATCCATCCATCCATCCATCCAGAACAGTGGGAGTCCTGGGATGTGTAAAAGGACAGTCTTTATGATTACAGCAGGTTTTTAGACAGTGTTTTTTTGCATATTTAAAACGAGATTTGGAGGTGTAGTATACTGTATTTACTCACTGTTTTTTGGCTCTACTTTTCTTGTGGACAGATCAGAAAATGACACGTCCGTTTTTGGTCTGTTGCAACTCTTATTAGTCACACAAACAACCATACACCGTATGACGTGTAATTAAATGCTTTGTACGACTGTCCTTGACATAAAACAGAATTCATATAGACCAGAATTTGCTTGTATACAGTTAGAAAAAGTATTTAAAAAGTATTTTTACAAAACAATATAAACATATGACGTATGATATAAAGATGAGTGGCAGCAACAGTCTGATTGTAATTGGGATGAAGTGCAGATATGTGCAATTATTGTGCAATATAATGCTGTTCAACACTAGCCTTGAAATTGCCCACATACTGTATGTGATGAATATTTATAAGGTTAATGTATTAGGTGGTGTGAGTGTTGTGAAAGCAAGACCAAGCTCTGGTCCTTGTTGGTGTTGTCTCGGTTGAGGCCCGGATGGCCTGTGGAAAGAAGCTCCTCCTCATTCTCTCTGCGTTGGTCTTCACGGAGCGGAAGCATGTCCCTGACCGCAGCAGAGAGAAGAACCCGTTGTTCGGATGGTCGAAGTCCTTCACTATCTTCCTGGCTTTGGTCCAGCACCGCTTGCTGTAGACAGACTGCAGGTCAGGGAGCTCAGTGTGGATGGTGTGCTCAGCTGACTGCACCATCCAATGGAGAGCCTGTCTATCCTGCTTGGTGTTTCTAAACCACTCTGTGATGCTTGTTTGTTCATGGAGTATTATTGTAATCACTCATAACTAATAACCTGTCCTTGCAGGCAACATAATCCATTCCAGCATGCAGTCATTTATTTGTTTGTGTGTTTGCGTCTTTGTTAGTTTATGTAAAAATAGATGTATTCATTTTGAACGTGTGTATGAACAGCAGCATGGATGTATGGGCTAAGCAGGATATTATCTGAAATCTCGAACAGTGTGTACAGTGCTGTCTCTTTGTAGCACATTGGAAGATTTATCTAATTCCTGGAAGAACAGAGAACAAACAGAACGTGTGTTCATGCACATAAACATATAATAAAGAAGTGAGAAAGAAATATTCACTAGCATGACCGATCCCATCTTGTGCAAGGGACATGTTGCTATGGTTACTGATATTTAAAGGTAGAACTGTAAACATGTTGAGGGATGTAGAAGAAAACATTGCTGAACAGATATATAAATGAAGGCCCAGGGAATGATTCATTCTTTCACTCTCTTTCTTTCTTTCCTTCTTTCTTTCGTTTGGACTAAATAATTGGTATAAATTAATGCATTTGCTCTGAATGTATGGATAAATAAATGGATGGATGGATGAATGGATAGATCTAAGGATGTTTGGTTGCTCTTTGTTTGATTAACTGATGGATGGATGGATGGATGGTCAGACTAATGGTTGGATAGATGGATAAATGGGTGGATGGATGGATGGACAGATGATTGGATGGAAGGATGGAGGGATGATTTGACAAATGTATGCATTTAGAGATGGATGTTTGGATGGAGGGATGAATTGATATACAGATGAATGGGTGGATGAATGAATGAATGAATTAGGGCAGACAGATGGATGATGCTCTCATTGATTTTTGACTGTAAACAAATTAAATAAATGGTAAATGGATGAACTCATGGATGGATGAATAATTGGCTGGTTGGATGGATGGATAATTAGCTGGTTGGATGGACAGATGAACTCATGGATGCTTGGATGTCTGGAATCGTGTAAGAGAATAAACAGAATAAATTATGTTTGGTGTTTAATGTACACTTGTTCATGCCGACATCAGCATCTGATCTTTATGTGTGCCAGTAAAAATCCGGCTTTAAATTAGACGCAGACGTTTATGCTGAGACGTTTATGCTGCGATATTTATGCTGATATATTTATGCTGGATGTTTATGCTGAGACAGTCCACTTACACACATAATTGAGTTCCACCTCAAAATTCTCATCTTTTTAAGATATTAAACGTAATGGAGAGCAGTGAAGCGAGCCAAGCGAGCCACTGTGTACAGCTTTAGACTGTTGTATCTGCTATCATTTTGTCTGTAAATTGATGATAACAATGAACGTGCTGATTAAAATTAGGTGATAAAGCCTGATTCTGATCTGCAAGCTGATATATTTAATACTTTCCTTATAGTTAACTAGTAAATGTATAATTCAATAATGGGAAAAAAGAATGAAAATAATGATAATAATAATTTGCCTATACAATTCTAGAATGTATACTTTAAAATAAAATACAATAAATCAAAGAAACAAAATAAATAGATACATCTATCTATCTATCTATCTATCTATCTATCTATCTATCTATCTATCTATCTATCTAATAATGGATGGAATATACGCCAACCAGCCATAACATTTAAACCACTGGGATCTCATTGCTATGGCACCTGTGAAGGGGTGGGATATAGTCATTATAAGTTGCATTTTCAGTTGAATTTGAGGAAACCACTTGAAGCATTCTTCGTGTCGAACTATTTCAATTGCTTTTGTTTGATTTGTTCATCGCAAACAGCTGAAAGTCCGGAAATTTTGGCAATAAATCTGATTTGCAATGGGGGGGGGGTGAATAATTTTGATTGCAACTGTATTGGACAGCAAGTGCACAGGCAGTTCTCAAAATTGACGTGTTGGAAGCAGGAAAAATGAGCAAGCGTAAGGATCTGCGTGACTTTGACAAGAGCCAGATTGTGATGGCTAGACGTCTGGGTCAGAGCATCTCCAAAACGGCAGGTCTTGTGCGGTGTTCCCCATATGCAGTGGTTAGAACCTACCAAAATGGACCAAGGAAGGACAACTGGTGAACCGGTGACAGGGTCATGGGCTCCACAGCAGATAGATAGATAAATGGATAGCTAGCTAGCTAAAATAAATAAATAAATAAATAAATAAATAAATAAATAAATAAAAGGGAACACATTCATTTTACTCATGAGTATTTGGATATGCTGATGTCCATATTCTAAGATGTCTGCTGCAAAATGAAATAATATACACACAAATAAACAACAAAAGCAAGCAGGAACCCGACAAACAACCAAACTAATGTTTATTTTCTTGTTGTTTAAATATTTGTTCACTAAGGTGCTCTGTGGGTTAAGAACGTTTTTTTTCCCCTTTTCTTTTCAGATTGTATTTGCCTGAAATTGAGAATAAACCTTTATAGGAAACTGAAATGTATGTGAATATGTTACAGGGTTATACGCTATGCGTCCTGAATTTTTAATGCTCCTACTTTTACTCGATAAGATGTTTTTTTTCCTCAGTAAGGAACAGTGTGAGTTTATATATAAAGTATAATTTAATACAAATATGAAATGAAAGCAGAAATCATAGCTGTGGCCTGCTGGAGGTTTTTTTTGGATCATACTAAATATAAAGCCATGTCTCAGGCTCTGTTTTTAACCCGGCTCTCAGAGTGTCGGAGCTAAAAAGACCAGGCTATACCCAGATGACAGAAAGATTGGCAGATGGGAATGAAATTCTGAAAAGAGTCTGAAGCCTTTGTTCTTCCACTTCAGAAAAAAAGGACTCTCAGTGTGCTCACTCATCTTCTCTGTGCCAGATAAAAAAAAAACAAAAAACGAAGGAAACAAAGATTACTGCTGTGAAAGTGGCCCACATGCACTTCACTACCCTTATCATCCTGCCTGTCATATTGTATAAAACCCGGGCAGGGGAAATAAAGTGCTGCTCATTTCTATAGAAGACCAAGAGAAGAGAAAATCAGCATTAAACAGGCGCTGACTCTATGATTTCTCCTACACGCTCGAGAAATTTCATTTTAGCACAACAGTACCGCTATTAATATACATTGAATAAAGCTAATGCGGTTCTTTCTTCATTATATTGCTCAGTAAATACTGTAGCCTATAATTTCAGTAATGGATGAACTTTCTGAACTTTTAAATAATAAAACAGACAAAAAAAAAAAAAAAAAAAGCATTATATTATTATTTCAAAGTTGACACATATTGTGCATCGTATAAATAAAGAATTTAAAATAAGCTAAAGTTGTATCTTTTATTTCCCAAATTCCTACTTTGCTATAATAAAATGAAATCATATACAGC
>JANDJT010000179.1:1217682-1244785 GCA_024331685.1 Stegophilus panzeri | reverse complement strand
TAAGTGACAACAGGAACTCACTTGTTTCTCGGTCATATCACAATTTTAAATCTATGGATTAGAAGTACGGTGTGTCGTTCTTTAATGAATAAATTTGAAAATATTCACTGTCACATTGCTGTGTAATGAGTGACAACATTTTTGGGGGAATTTTATTGCTTTTCTACTCTTACCCAAGTCTGTAATGACTTTTGCACATTACATGACTTAAGGCTTTTCTGGATTTCAGTATGCATTAGGATGCATTAGGATGCATTATTGTTCACACTAAACATAGACTGTGTCCTTGCTGAATGTCCCATTGCAGATTTATTCCCCTTTTTCTGTTATAATGCGCTCTACCCTTCTGGGAAGGCTTTCCACTAGATTTTAGGGCGTGGCCGTGGGGATTTGTATTCATTCAGCGACAAGAGCGTTAGTGAGCTTGAGGTCAGGCACTGATGTTGATGTGAGGAGATTCCAGTTCCAGTTCATCCCAAAGGAGTTCAGTGGGGTTGAGGTCAGGGTTCTGTGCGGGACACTCGAGTTCTTCGACCTTTTTCTACCTTCACACACCGTGTCTTCATGGAGCTCGCTTAACCCAACTGAAGGTGATTGCAGCAATAACACTGCAGCATTACATCTTATATAGCGCTGATAATGTGTGAATATTAAATACAAAAAGTTACAAAAAGTGCTAAGGCTTGCAAGAAAACTTCTTCCTCTTATCTAGTGTTTGTCTCACAGCAACACAAGGTTTAATTTCTGTTCAGAACAAAGAAAGATCCTGGGAATTACCAGGTTCCCAGAACAGCCCCTTGTTGCACACCTTTACAGCTCATACCTTCACAAGTCCAACAAATAGGTTTTGCTGCTGGGGCGTAATTTCCCACTGATCTCATTACAGCCGTGTTTAAAGATTTAACATTTCTGACTGCTCTGATCATTCCTTTTACGAATCCAATCAATTTGGGAATATTCCAAAAAGTAGAAAACCTTGTTGTGACACTAATGAGACTCTTTGTAGTGATTACCTTTAATTAGCTCATAAGAAGCAATACCTTCCTGTCAAGCAACTAGTGGACCTGAAATTAGCCTTCAATATACAAGGACATCCCTGGTGTCAAGTGTTATTCTGCAGAGTAAACAGCAATGGACTCCATGTATAAAAGGGGGGAAAAAAAACACCCACTGATCTCATTCCACTGAGGAATGAGAGATGAGGTTCAAGGTCAAAATCATTTCTAATCTACACCTGCAGGAAATTCAAAATCTAGTCTTAATGTAAATAAAGCACATGTTCGATTGAGACTGTATTTAAGGTCCTCATTCAGTAGAATTACTCCTCAGCTCTCTAATGTTTATGTTAGTGACTGATGTTAGCCTACATGTTTGCCTGGTTTGGGAATCTCCATTACAATCCATCCATCCATCTTCTATACTGCTTTATCCTTTTCAGGGTCACGGGGAAACCTGGAGCCTATCCCAGGGAGCATCAGGCACAAGGCGGGGTACACCCTGGACAGGGTGCCAATCCATCACAGGGCACACAATCACATACACATTCACACACTACGGACACTTTGGACATGCCAATCAGCCTACCGTGCATGTCTTTGGACTGGGGGACGAAACCGGAGGAAAACCCCCACAGCACGGGGAGAACATGCAAACTCCGCGCACACACAGGGCCACGGTGGGAATCGAACCCCCGAACCTGGAGGTGTGAGGCGAACGTGCTAACCACTAAGCCACCGTGCACCCCAATCTCCATTACCATGTTTTGTTAATGTTTTGCCACTGTTACAATCATATTTGTAGCTGTACTATGAGTTTTCAGTCATGGTGGCTTTTAGACAAGCACCACAGCAGCTGTCAAGAAGATGCCAGAACTTTGGTCTTTGGATGCAATGGCACTAAATCAGCCATGATGTTATATCATGTTCTAAGCCTGCCGATTTCAACTAATTTCCAAAGAATTATTTAATGATTGGCAGGAAAATTGGCCCACAAATCATACAGTCATACAGAACCAGAACTATAGCACCCACAGTGGAACCAATACTTTATCACGCTCTGGTTGCTCAGCCTCTGTTTCAGGAACATTGCAATGCTGCAGTTTAGAGACTTCTCAGCTTCCGTCAGGTATTCAGTCACCTGATAATAAGTTCCTGGTCAGACTAACAGCCCTAAAACAACGATGTCAGTGTGGCTTATTATGTTTTTGAATCCATTAATAGCTGTTATAGTGAACTGGCTATAATAGTACTCTTTTATAATGGACTAGAGGATGAAATTGAAGTTGAACTAACTAGCCAGGATTGGAGGAGTCGCTAGATATAATCACCCAAGCTATCCAGCTCAATCACCGCCAATAGAAGCACCACAAAGGTTGTAACAAACACATCGCCTCTAATCCCATCACACAGTGATTGATTTCAAGTCCTCACACTGCTGCTTCTCCAGATTTGAACTCTGTTGAAAGCATGTGGTCTGAATTGAAGACATATACAGTACAAACCGAAGAACATTCAGGAACTAGAAAAGATCCTATAGCAACTCTGTACTTCTGATGTATGCAATATTCATTTTGAAAACGCTTCTTTTTGCACATATTAATGAAGGATGCCAGTAATATTAGAGTTGAGCATGCAAAAAGATTCGATTCTCAGAGAAAATCAATGGCATTCCATAATTTCAAGCATCATGAATTCATACTGGGGTTCCAGCGGATCTCATTTAAATCTATATGATACCCTGCAGTGTTCCTGGGCAAATGGAGTCCTGCTTGTTCATCTAATTGTGCTGTGCACAGCATTACTCAGCAAACCAATTGTGTTAGTGTTCCCAAACCAATCCAAAGAACAGGCCACTAATCTGCTGAGCCCCAGAGCCACAAACGGTAAATGTAGGTTGGTAACAGCATTTTGGAGGTCCTGTCTCATCAGGCAGTTCCTTCCTCTTACAAATAGAGAACCTGGAGTCAACAAGAATGCAGGTTAGTAACGTGCACAATCTAGAGAGGACATTCAACCTTTATACACTGTGCAATATGTTATCTAGAGCCACTATTTTGGATCATTATTCAGATCTGCTAACCTTTATGTTACACATTATGCATTTTAACATTAGAATATGCTGGTTCAAGATATACCTTAAAAATGTGCCAGAAAGTCTTCTTTTTACCCTGCCTGATAAACAATCAACATGTGAATAAGGATTGATTGACAGCTCTTTATGTGTTCTGAACACACCAATATTACCTGTACCCCTGGAAGCTCCGGCCCCTTCCCCCATCTTACATTAGTGTTCCTGCTTAAAATATACGCTAACATGGCATCCTCACTTCCTGTCCCAGTAAATGGAGAATGGTTTTAATATGAAATAAAATCAATGTATGTTCCAATTAGTTAACATTAGACAAGTATATGCATGGATCAGAGATATTATTAAAACCACCTGCCTAATATTGTGTAGGTCCCCCTTATGCCATCAAAACAGCTCTCACCGTCATGGCTTGGACTCCATGAGACCTCTGAAGGTGTGCTGTGGGATCTAGCACCAAGACGTTAGGAGCAGATCCATTAAGTCCTCTAAGTTGCGAGGTGGGGCCTCCGTGGATCGGACTTGTTTGTCCAGCACATCCCACAGACGCTCGATCGGATTGAGGTCTGGGGAATTTAGAGCCCGAGTCAACACCTTGAACTCTTTGTCATGCTCCTCAAACCATTTATGAGCAATTTCTACAGTGTGAGAGGGTGCAATATCCCGATGAAAGAAGCCACTGCCATTAGGGAATACCGTTACCATGAAGGGGTGTATGCGGTCAAGGCTTGTAATCATAACAAATGAAGATGAAGTGATATTTCTTCAGCAATATAGAATCGGGGGGAGAAGCCTTGCAAGAAAAGAACATAAAGCCTGTCATAAAAGTCTGAGTGAGTCATATCTTCGACAAGAATGCTCTCCGCCTTGAGAGTCATAGAAAGTTAGCACTAATGTTATCATCATGACTTATCTTGAGTGGTTATAGGATTTCTCATGCTGAGCTTTATGTATAAAACTGAAAGATGCCAGGACCCAAGGTTTCCCAGCAGAACATTTCCCAGAGCATTACACTGCCTCTTCGCACCCTGGTGCCATCTCTTCCCGAGGTAAGCGATGCACATGATGTAAAAGAAAACGTGATTCATCAGACCAGCCCACCTTCTTCCATTGCTCCATGGTCCAGTTCTGATGCTCACGTGCCCACTGTAGGAGATTTCGGTGGTGGACAGGGGGTCAGCATGGGCACTCTGACCGCTCTGCAGCTAAGATTAAAGTGATTCAAAATGCTGTTTCTTTTACTCCTTTGTGTACAAACAGTGTGGGCGGTAGATTAACAGTGAAAAATGTTAGCCAACTGTAAACATTTCACATTTCATAAGAGGAACAGTAGACAAAAGATTTGTAAAAGAACAACAATAATGAAAATCCCATCTCTTCTTGGGACTACTCGTAATTCCTTTTCGGGGTTGGCAGCTCTGATTAGGTCAAATGGGAGGCCGTGATCTGAATGCAGACCCAGCACAGTATTTCCACATGAGCACTTGAAAAAATACTGTAGCAGAGCTGCAGGGCTTAAGGCATTAGGTCTCTGATTAGTGATCTGACAGCAAGGTTTGTTAAAAGAATGATGATGAAAATGATGCAAGAGATGAAAAAGATGAAAGGACTCCCTGTCTCAAACTGAAAAGCGATGTCTCATCTCTTCAGAGTCCACTGTGATAACCATAAATGATAATGTGAAGTGCCACTATGAAACCAAACATAACCACTTCAGACAGAAGTGTGAGAAAAGCTCTTCAGTGATATTAGACAATGCTCTTCAGTGATATTAATTATCTGGTTCTTGATAAGCTTCATATCCTGGCTAGTCATTCTAGGGTCGTTTGCAGAGCCGATATTTACGTATATTTCTCAAGTGATCCGATCACAAGTGGACAGTCGTGATAGATGGCCATTTTCATGTGTCTCAAAATGGATCTCCAATGACAGAGTTTTAATAGGCATGTTTTGTGCCCTTACTCGGGTAAGTTTGCCTAACGTGTTGCATTTGGCTAGTTTCTTCTGCAAGAATCCCAAGTTGTTCCAAGTCTCGACCTCAGATCGTCTTCACACAGGCCAGCGAGTATTAAACCTTGTTATAGATGACAAATGAAGTAAATATGCAGACATTTGGTATTCTCCTTAACTGTGTGTGTACAAGTAGCTTAAATGAAATGACATTATGTTCTAAATGATTTGATTTCTTTTCAAGAAACATTTTTATCTTATATCATTATACAAATCCTACTGCTATTGTTTGTTTTGTCTGAGACAAACGTTATTTAAAACATGACCCATTTAAATATCGGTTAACTGGTTTTATTTTCACTTAAAAAAAAATGTTTTACTCTGATTTTACTCAGGTTTCATCCTGAGACAAATGCTAATGCTTGGAGTGTACGAGGCCTAGAACATCATACGAATGGACACAAATAGTGCTTTTCCTGTAATCGTTATGGCTCAGCTCAGCAAATTACCCAATATCCTCTACACTGTCACTATGTTCAAAACCAAGTAAGCCATGCCATGCTAAGAATGTGTGCTAAATTTTCTTATCATTCTTACTCGGGTACTAGACCAACCGCTTATATGTTGTCATTATATATTTAGTGTTTGAATTTCTTGGCTTATTGTATGCCATTAGACGACCCACTAGGATAGATTTTTGAATTAGTTGTTGTCATCCTGATTCTCATTATAAAGCTGGTGTAAAACCTTGATTCATACGCTCCTTTTTTCACTTTGAGCACCTAGTCCTCTGAAGGACTTTGCGTATCACTTGCACTGTAGAATAAATAGTCTTTACTCCCACCTCTGAGGTGTCAGGATGTGAGAGTGGTCGTGACCATAATGAAATTGTGAATTTGTCTGCGATAGAAAATGGATGGGGCATTATTTAGGCCAAATGGGATCACTGCATATTTGTAATTTTCCCTAGTGGTACTAAACATTGTTTTCCTTTCATTCCCTTCACAGACACAAATGAGGTTATGCTCCACACAAATCCAGCTCTAAAATAATCCAAATTTTCTTGGTAAAAAACTGTGTATTTTTTTAACCTTGTTAAATTATGTTTTTTTGGGTTTTTTTTTAACCCTAGCCATAAATGCACAGAGTGCCATCTTTCTTCTCTACTAATACGCCTGTGAAAAGAGGAGACATGGACAGACATAGCCTTCATTTCTGTGCTGATAAAGGATGAATGACACTTTAAAGTGGTGTAGTGATAGACCATGGATGGATAGACCTGTGAACCTTTCCTTGGTATAGCCTTTTATTTTAGATCAGCAAAGTGATATGGAATGACCACGGTCAATTTAACTTGGTGACTTGTGGAGACACAGGGCAATACAAGAGACGCTGTCTGACACTCAGGTGACCGTCATATGACTTCCCTAAGAAAACAGTGGATGAGGTTTTGTGCGTGGAGGCTCAGGAGACCAAAAACCATTTGTTGAAATGAGAGTACAGCTTTTAGAGTGGTTGGTAACAGGTAAGTGAATTTCCTTTAAACTCTATATTCTACACCACCACCCTAGTACCTGGAGACGAAGGTATAATTTATGCCGTGTAATATACACATCCATTATATTTATATGCCAATTAAATATACATAGAGCTATTTGCAATGGACAGAATTTATCTTATAATAATTGTCTGGCCTTCTGCCATTTAACACCAAATGGGTCTAAATAACGTATCACTTGAATGCACACGTTGTAGACGGACTATACAGAATTAATGTTGTTTAGCAAACGTACTTTAACAACGTAAAGTCGAACCAGGCAAGAAATGACTCCGTTCTTCTACAAACAATTAAACATCCTTCAAATAAATATTTCACATACTGTAGATTTTTATTCAACTCTTAATGTGCATATTTCCGAATGTAAAATACTCGTATGTAAAAGCAGTGGGGTTGTTTGGTTGTTAAAAGTTCGATTTTTTTTTCTGTTCGTTTGAGGCAACGAACAATCAACACATCATTGAACTCAGTTATTACCTCATTTTCGAGGGTTGACACTCAATTTGTTTCACCACAGTCCTGCATAGAAGCACCAGGAATCAATGACCATATCATTACTACAAAACTGTTCATTGTGTAAATTCTTGCACCTTGTGAACAAATCTAAATGGGCCATTAATTCAAAATGGAAACAGACAAACCAGCTAGCTCTAAAGGTGCATGGGGTAGAAACTGTACTCTAGTGTTACGAGGTAAACTTGTACATGTTCACAAAGCTCCATCTTCCAGCATCTACGTAGGTTTCTAGTGAAGTTTCCATTCTCTCAATTTATTTATCCAGTTATGAAAAAGTTAACTATGAACTTGCAAAATATTTCCATTACCCAGGGATTATAAACAGGTGGACTGTGGTCTCGCTGACGACTGAAACCGCATACTCTACTTTTCTAAACAAAATTTAAAAATGATTATTTTTTAGAAATATTATTAGTGACTCAGCTGTTCAGACATATGGGGGAAGTTCATTCCACCACATAAGCACTAGAACAGAGAAGAGCCTCGATGCTTTCCTGAAGTATGATGGGAGCGTGGTGTAGTGCGGGGTGTGATAAGTGCTTTAAAGTGCACCTGTTATGGTTTTTCAAATATTACCTTTCATTATATGGATGTTTGTGAATGTAAAAAAAAGTTTCAAAAATCAAAGCGTACGACAAACGGAGTTATCGACTCCCGAAGGAAAGAACCGATGCTGAACAGCTGAAACGAGTCGTCAGTGATTCCAGACTTACGTCCTGTACAAACCTATGTAGATTTGTAACAAAAAGCCCCGCCTCTGGTCTTCATCGACTACTCAATGACAGCGGTAGACCAATCGCAACAGGCTGGGACGTCTAACCAATCAGAGCAGAGTATGCTCTCTGAAAGGAGGAGTTTAGAATGAATCCTTTAGAATCGGATCATTTAACGAGTCGTTTGTGACACTGGGGAAAAAAGGTAATGCTGCAGTTTAAATTATAGCACATTAAAGTGTTTTTGACCTCGGATGCGTGTAAATCTATCGTATGAGGCATTTAAAACAAAATTAGGCACGTTTCAAAACCAAAATAGGTGCGCTTTAAGGTAGGTGGGTGCTGGTCCATTTTTAGCTTTGTAGGTAAGCAACAGAGTCTTAAATCTGATGTGGGCAGCTACAGGAAGTCAGTGGAGGGAGCATAGCAACAAGGTGGTGTGGGAGAACTTGAGAAGATTGAAAACTGGTTGTGCAGCTGCATTCTGGATCAGTTGCAGAGTTCGAATGGTGCACAAAGGAAGACCTGCCAGGAGCGAGTTGCAGTAGTCTAGTCTCGAAATGACAAGAGACTGAACACGCACCTGAGTGGCCTGTGTGGATAGAAATGCATGAATTCTACTGATGTTGTAAAGGAGAAATTAGCGTGTCAATCAGCATGTCAGTGTGAGAGGTGAAGTACAGTTGATTATCCATGGTTACCCCAAGGTTGACAGATGGCAAGATCTGAGAATTTTCCAGGGATATTAGAAGATCCTGATGTGAAGATGCATCTCCTGGAATTTTTCCTGGGATTAAGTTTCAGCTGATGAGCGTCCATCCATGATGAGATGTCTGCCCTCTGAGCACAAACATGAGTGTCTGAGGGAAGACACTTGTTCTAGTGCCTTGGTTTAGTCCATCTGGTCCATGGGAGACTGTCCATCACATATGATCCCCTGACTTGTATTGCACCTGACCTCCACCCATAATCTTGCATGTGATGAATCCACATTGCTATTCTGGGTTACATGAGTGACCCGTACACCAGGCGCTCACCCCATCTCAGGTCTGATTCCAGGACTGTGTTCCTGGTAACATTAATCTGTCCAGGGTACACCTAGTCTTGAACCTTTATTTGTTTACTTCTTTAGCTAACAAATATTGACACTCCAAACCACTTACTGTAGTCATTTCTAACATTAAGGATCTCATCACCTGTCCAGGAGAAACATAGCTAATTCAGCATCCATCTTCATCCCCTTCACGGATGGCATGTTTCTCCATCTTGTAAAGATAGCTCTAAGATTTTCTCTTCTTTAGCAGCAGACTGCACTGAATTCGACCACCTTTGCCCTTCTGAGTGTTAAAGACAGGACTGTGTATATAACATGACGAACAAGTGGGAGGTAAATACAACCAAGGAGTCCAGCATAGACCTGCAGTTTTCGATGTACTTGCTTTGATCAAACTATTTCAACGGTTATGTTTCATCATGTTCCCCAAATACAGCATTTGTACATTATTATTAATAGTAAGAGCAATACTGTTCTCCACTCCATTTATCTTTTTGAGAATATATTTAGGAGTGTGCTGAAAAGCACGGCTTTGATTTTTGTTCTTTTGCTGCGTTTAAACCAGGTCACGTAATAAGGCCTAGTAAGAATTTTCTCATGAGTTTAACCACACATACAGCGAGCGTGTCTGGCACTAAGACTCTGGCACTAAATGACTTCAAGATAAGCATGAAGATTGCACTGAAGATACAAGAACACAGTATATAACCTCAAATAATCTAATCAATCCTCCATATTCTCATCAGGACATGGGTGGGATGTAATATGCATTTGATTCCAGTATATTCATTCATTTTCCATCTGCTCTTCCAGACTTCTCTATCCCCAGCTACAGATGTTCCCAAACCAACCATGTGGAATAGTCTCTTCAGCAGGTCCTGGGTCTGCCCTGGAGTCTTCATCCAGTCTACGCTGAGGATCTCCTTGATTGTCCAGCTATATCACGGAGTGTAAGACCAGCAACCTCACAGAGGAACCTCATTTTCACCGCCTGTACCTACAGACTTATTCTTGTGGTCCCTAAACACAGCTAGGTGTGCATAGGGACATAGATTCCATGCCCCATGCCAAATAAATATGTCATGCAATTTTCAGTATATTAATATTAAATGTTTGGATTATACATTTGACAGTTAATCACTGCCACTGTTCAATTTTGTCTTCATTGTAGCATTTTGTAAATATGTAAATAGTTGCTTTGATTTAATTTCATAAATACGTAAACAGCTTGCAGTGCCAAGACCAAATATGGCTTATTACTATAATGTCAGAGATTTCCTGGCACGAGCGGCGCACTCAGCAGCCCGATGCACGACAGCAGCCTGAAGCAGTTCGGGGTCGTCAGACTTTCTTTACTGTGACACTTGTGCTTGTTTTGGTTTGCGTCCTGTCTCCGCCCCTGTAATGTTATTAGTTGTTTTCTAATGTGTCACAGCTGTTCTGTGTGATGCCCTTTGATTAGTTTGTATATTTAAACCCCTCGTATTGTAAGTATTGTGTTTGTGTTTTGTCGCCAGAGCCATACCAAACCATTGTTTATTGTTCTGTTTCCCGGTTTTTGATCCTGCTCTCGTCTTCGTTTCCTTGTATCCCGTCTATGTCCAGTTTATGCCCGTTTGTAGATCACCTGACCCACGCCTCCTTTTGACTACGTTCCTGCCTATCGTTTTGGATTTATCTGCCTGCCTCTCATTAAAGCTGCACTTGCATCCGTCTCCGTCTTGTTTACGTGACATATAGGAAATAAGTTTTACTATATACTTAAATTCAATTCAGGGAAGTCTATGGTATAATTTGCCATTCTCTAGTGACTTTTTGAGCAGGGATTAGATTTGACAACACTGCAACAGTCAACAGTGTTAGAGTTAACATTGCGTTTGCTACTGGGGATTTATTCAAAGTCGCACACTAAATAGTGTGTGAAAATAGTGCACCACCAGCTTCTGTTTAAAAATACAGACCGTGGTTAGGATGGAGCTGTGTTATTTATATGCATCATATGTAGTATGGTACTTGTTTGTGGTATATGTCGCATGATGTACATAGCCAGTAATTTTAGGTAAACAAAAGAAGGGAGCACAAAGTTGATTTTTGCAATATAAGCTCTTTAATATCAATGGAAATCTTTGAATTTAGTTAAATCAGTAGGTTTTTATTTATAATAAAAGTACAATAACATAAACTACAATAACATTCACTAAGAGATTTTGTATCCATGGAAAATTTTACTGCTTTATTCATTTGGGAGACAATTTTATCTAAAGCAACCTCCAACCGAACTGAGCAGTTAAGGGTTAAACCGCTTGCTAGGGCTCAACAGCGGCAGCTTGGCAGCAGTGGGATTGAAATTCTTCAGTTAGCAGCCCAGAGTCCCAACCACCAAGCCACCACTGCTCTGCAATTTATATGTGGGCAATAAACGACAATTAAGTGTAAAATCGTGGCTGCTCATTATCATATTGATGGGGGTAGAATTGGGTTGAATAAAATGCAGTCTAGGATCATTAAAAGGCTATCTAATGCCGCTGGGACTGTGTAAGCTTAACGTGTAAATTTTAGATTGGTTTAAGAGATAACAAGGAAACTTAGTGAGCGAATGATTTATTCAGAATGATTTATACACCCATCACTAGCTCCTATTTCCTTGTAGTAAACTACATTTCATCCTCACATTCAAGCACATACGGAAGAGTGCTTAAATGCCGTATCTTCTGTACTTTGTGCTACGGAGAAAAGTCCTACATGCTTCCACTGATTTGTGATTCCACCGAACAAAAATAAAATATTAAAACCTCTTTCCCCATCTGTGTTCTGGCTTACAGATGAGTTGCGTTAGCAGCGCACTCTCTCGGCGGCTCGGCATTACAACCAACAGGGTAATGTTGAGAAACTGAATTGAAATGTCTTGTCTTAAAAATAGCTAATTAGCATCAAGCTTTATTAGTATACTTGTCTAAATAGCAAATTTGCCTCAGTTATTGAGGTATTACTTTAACAATAAATAAATAAAAACACTCCAGTTTATAGTACAGTAATGAGTGATGGCATGGTGTGATGAAGCGGAGTTACTGTTACCATCCTGAAGTTGATTATTTTTCTCTTCAAATGTATTTTGTTCCTCTTATACCACATCAATTTGTCAAAAAATTATTTATTCATTTATTACTACATGTCTAGTGTCCCTGTGAATGAGCTGTTACTGTAGAAAAGATAACGTATTAGCATGAGCGCATAGTTTTAGATTAATACACTTACAACATACTACAATGTGTACTATAGTATATGTAAATACAGGGTATCTTTACCAGTTGTTAATAGACAGGAAGTGTTTTACTAGTTTATTAACTAGCCTTTGCATTCTTAGGATGTTAATAGATAACCATCCATCCATCCATCCAACACTGTAAGCCAGCAATGACCTCAACATAGCCATCACTGAAGCTTCCAAAGAAGGCAAAATATCCCCATGCGCAGTAAATTACTGCAATTAATTATAGTTTAAGCACAGCATATCTGATTAAAAGTACAGTTTTGTGTGAAGTGTAGGAAACCTTGTACATGGGTGTCATGTAAATCAGAGAAGGAACTCTGAACTAGAGCACCTCACTGCATCACAGTCACATGACCACCTGCACCTGAATCACGCTCTTGTTAACGAGCACTCGTGTGTATATAGCCACAGTTTGCACCACACTCCTTGTCTTACGGTTGTCTTTCTTTGCCTTTGTCTCTGTTGCTGTGTTTGAGTCTTTGGTTTATGTTTAGTCTTTGCCTTTGTGTTTTGTGTGTTTTTGTGTTTTGTATTGGTCTTTATTAAACTTATTATCTGCATTTGCATCCATCTCCGCCTCCAGTCGTGACAATGGGACAGAAAGAATAATAATGAAACACAATTGACAAATCTTCTTTACGAGATAGCAATATGACTTATAACTAAATCTTTCGCTAAAATAAATATTTCATCCCCGTGAAGCAGCGTTGGAGTCAATGGCTTCAAGTCACAACAGTAAAGTCACAAGGCCTGTTGCTAAACCAATGATATATTATCTGGGGGCTCACAATTAATTCTGAAGAGTCTAACTACATGAATGCTAATCGATATGATGATATCAGCTGGATGGATCGCTGTCTGTTAACATCCCAAGAATGCAAAGGCTAGCTAGTAAACTGGAAGAACACTTCCTGTCTACAGTATTATCAACGGGTAAAGATACCCTGCTTCACATATATTACATAATGTAGTATCTTGCAAGGGTATCAATCAAAAACTATCAACAAATGAAGAAATAAATGACTCACATGAAAAGTGTCCGCATGCAAGAGCGTCAATTTTTGGCACGGATTTGCCGCCAAAAGCATCGGACCCACCAGAGGGTCCACCTACAGCAGTTACACAAAATCCTTTGGGGAACACTGTGATATAAAGCTGCACTACTGTCAGAGCTGCTGTTATAGAAAATGAATCAACTCCTTCTGACCCAATCACAACCCAGAACGTAGCAGCGCTGCGATATACGGTATAATAGATAATAGATAAGGAGAGGGTCAGTAGTAATATAACGACATATTTGCTATGTACAGAAGTGGGACTTTATATAAATCTATTGCACTGTGAGTATAAAAGAAGGATATTGCACATAATATTGCACAAGGGGGAAAAAAGGTATTGCCTAAAGTTATTGGGTGCAAGGGGTCGTTGATGATTTTATTTCCACACACCTTCTGGCTGTGGAGGAGAACAGGTACTTGCGGGAGGAACAGTTTCTGCCTAGGAGCAGTTGAGTTCATTGGTCAGTTCATTACTGGCTGAACAGACAAAAGAGTTATTGAGCTGGTGAGGAAAGTTTTCGTCCAATGAAAAAGCAATAAAAGTGTTCCTGAACACTTTGAACTACAGATGTAGTTCTTGATATTTTCACAGAGCACAGTTTGCAGTCTGCTTTGATTTGTTTGCCGTCATTAATCATGGAACACTTCCAGATCGCTTTTATTTACTGTCGTTTGTTCATTAGCACGACTTCGTACACTAATCTCACATCACACAGTATCTCATGGTTTCAGATGTTGGTATCTGAGTTGTTTTTTTTTTTAAGTAAATGAGCAAAGTATTGGACAGATACAGTACCTGCTACTATAACTAGTACAGTTATTGACATATCTCTAATCACGTCGATTGATTCTTTACGCACGCTCAGATCTTGCACGGTTCAGCCATTATGTGGACCATTAGAAACACTTCCTTGACAATGGCCTTCGAATTAGCTCCATAATTCCATAACCTCTAGATATAATTCGGACTAAATCACCATTACAGAGACGTATTTGTTCCTCTTGTGAAGGCAAACTTTACTTTTGTGAACGCTCAGCACTTTCACCTGCTTTTCTTTCCTCTCGTATTATTTTCCCTTGTGATATTTTCTTTATTTAATTAGAGAAAAGGTATATAGGCTGCTTTTATTTTTATCCTATAATGAAGATGTAACATTAGAGATGTGGCAGATGTGAATACATATGCAGGAGGTTTATTCCGAGAACAAAAGCGTAGGAGGCAACAACTTGTTTCAAAGTCATTACGAATACAAACACGAGCGAACGGCTAAAGGTGTATCGTGTAAACAAGATGAGAGTCGTTATAATCAAAAAAAGCAAATGACCCAGGGCAAACCTCATGGAAATAGCATGAGATCGCAGCGACTGGAAATGTGAGCGGTGTTTAAATAGCAGTGTAAACAGCAGTTCTTCATTTGTATGCATGTTGTACACATGTAAGTTGATCCAGAGAATTATTTGATGCGTGGAGCGAGGTTTAGTGTCAACATTAACATAACGATAAGGATCACGTGAATCGGGTCGGGGCGTGCTTATTTTTAATCACGCTACTTGTCTTGTTAACAAGTCATTTGTTTAATTATTTCCATTTCTAAGCGTCTCAAAGTGGGCTTACTGAATGGAAAGCGAGAAGAACTATTTATGAGCGCAGTGAATTTGCCCGTGTTTTATTTTTAACTGACGTCCACCGTACACGTCCCTGTGAATGCACTGTTACTATAGAAACGATAACGAGCGCATTGATATAAACCTGTGACTAGCTTTAAATGAATGAAAATGGACCAACACGTTCTGACCAGAATTCTAGCTTTTGTGGAAAAATAACAACGTTTACAGTGCTTTTATTAAGACACAAAGAAGAGTGACACCACCTTACGTGTGATAAAATCACTTTATATCATGGTGCGGTTCAGTTCTCAAATCTGATTGGTCAGAATTTGATCTGTAACGTGAATGAGGATTATACTGCGGGACTTGTACGGTGGACGCTCCACGTAATCTAAGACTAATGATGAACAGATTTATTTTTATTGTTGTTTAACGACGATAAATGCTGGTTGATATGGTAAAGACTTTTGTTAGGAGGCATTTATTCATTCATGGAAGGAGACTACAACTCTACAGAAGAGTTTATGCTTTTTGGATGCTCTTTTTGTTTTTTTGTTGTTGTTTTTTGAAAGAGAGAGAGAGAGAGAGATGCTGGTGATGGAACAAATGATGTTTATTGTGGCTATAATGTAAGCAATAACTTGTCTTGTGGACGCTCCACAGCATAAAATGCAACCATAATCCATTAGAATGCATGATGTGTCATTGATGAATAAATTAAACATTGTAATTGTCGCTGTGTTATAAGCAGAATAAAACACTCCAGACTCCAGACAGACAGAATTATGACAGGATTATTAGTTTTAAAAGCAATAAAATGTGAGGTATATGAAGGACTTTAAAACAGCTTTGAACGACAGACTTTAGACCTGGAAGTATTTGTTTTACACATTTGAATGAACCATGGCACGACTGTCAGATACCCTCACGTCTCAAGCCAGACAGAAGCGAGAGCACGGATGGGATGTAGAACAGTAATGACTTTCTCCGGCGTAACAGCAAGGACCCAAATGCCTTCAGGCTTCCCACCTCGGTGAATGTTATTCAGCTGTCTCATCTAACTGCCATAAATATTCTCCTCTCCACAGTATCGCCCTGACTAGCACAGTCCAAACCCTACAGATCGCTACCTCAAGGAGGACGTTAGAGCTGATACGTTCTCTCATTAAACTAATGGATTGAGTCCAGGCCCGAGCAGTCAATAGCTATCTCTTCAAAATCAATCAAATGCTGCTCTGCGTGGAGTTCGGCCGAGATCCGTCTCTAAAGATTTCAGTTACAGAACCCGTGATCAGTTGCCTTGAGTTCTAAACACATTGATAAAGTGATCAGTCAACCCGCTTCTCAACGGTTTCTCATTGTCTTGTAATAAAGGCAGGTAATAATATAACGGTTGTGAAATGGAAAACTTTTCTGTATTATATACAGTAAATAAACGTTATTTCTATAGCAATATACACAATTTTGAGATGTCTCGTCCTAAAAATAGCTAATTAGCATCAAGCTTCATTGGTATACTTGTCTAAACAGCTATACTTGTCTAAATGTCTGTAAGTGTCCCTGTGAATGAGCTGTTACTATAGAAAAGATAACGTATTAGAATGAGCGCATTAATATCAGTGTTTCGCATTAATTACCTAAAGTGTGGCGGCCCGTCGGTGTAAAAGTGTAAAAAAAAACAGATTGAAAAAAAGGTTTACAAAAAAAGAGAAAATAATATTAATAAATAAAGAAATATTAAATAAATAAATAAAGAAAGAAAGAAAGAACAAAAATGTGCAATAATGGAATAAAAGTACAATCATTACAATATTATGAAAATAATGTAAAAGTAAAATATCAGTAAACGTAATGCAATAAAAACGCTAGTTAAATGTTGACGTGATTTCTTAACAACAATTATAGTAGAAAAATATTCCTTTAATTATCAACTTAAAAATAACCAAATTGTAAAAGTAGAACAGAAAATAAACAATAAATACTAAAATTATTATCTAATAAAAAAAAAAAATGAATCTGAAATCATTATTCAATTTCTCTGATGTTGAAAAAGTCTGAGAGGAATTATAAACTCAGCTGGGAAAGAATTCCATTCAGAAATAAGGAATTCTTCTCCGATTTTAATTCTTTAAGACATCAGGACCGTTTTCATTCATGTGGTTTTATTCATGTTGTATGGTTTTGTATATAATCCAGTTTTTTTTATTCACTGCATGTCTTAGTGAAATATGAAGGGAATAAAATGAGCTGTTTTTAAAAAAAATCTTGTCTCTAGTAAACCTGCACAGACTTCAAAGTGTTCGTTTCATATTGTTTATATAATAATGGAGCATAACTTACTTGGAGTTTGTTTGCTGACGCTCTTTAATTTTCCATCTGAATTCCTCCTAATGGATTTTTTTTTCCACCACTACTGGCAGAAAGCTCGGTCTAATTTTTCAGCACTCAGTAATAATCAAAAGCTTCACATTCAGATGTATAAACTTCAGAGTGCATAACAGTTAATATAATGTATTACACCACGGTGCTGATGAGCTCTGGACTGTGATTGGTCAGAAGATGTTGATTAGTTTTCTAGAACAGCAGCTATTATACAGTATCAATGCGCTCGTTCTAATACGTTATCGTTTCTATAGTAACGGCTCGTTCGCTGGGACGTTGATGCGGTGAAGTTTTCTGTAAGGAGAAATGTGTTGATTGAACATTTATGGAAGGAGTCTCCGGTGTCAGTCTATAAGTGTTCATCATCTTCTCGGCAACATGACAAACTGTGTATTTATTTATTTATTTATTTATTTATTTATTTATTTGTCTTATTAACGTCAAGAGAGGGCTGGTGAGGGAGCAACTAGTTCATAGCTGCTATAACGTAAGAGACAAGAAGAACTAACTTGCTTCGCTGACATTCCACAACATTAAATGCAACTATAAATGGATAAACAGTATGGCGTTTTATTTTTTAAAAGAATGAAAAAATGTAACCGTCGGTTAATTACTGTGGCGTCAGAGGAATAAAACACTTGATGGCATGCCGTTATAGGAAAATCATCAACCTCGGTGCACAGAAACTCAGTATTTTATTGTCACGGACACACACAGTGTTTTATTCCTTATTAAATATTCATAAAAGAGCCATAACATATCTACTGAGTCATTAAACATCATCTTTAATTTCTTCGTGTGCTCGTGAGCCATCAACAACAGAGACGATAAAACTTTGCTAAGAGCTCTTTTAATCGATGAAGTGTTTAACGTTATGGTGATGTACTCCAGTGAGGAGCTCAGACACGCTCTCCGTGAAGACATATTACTGCTTTAAGATGTTTTCATAAACTTTTATGAGAGAGAAAAAGTACCGATGATGAGTCAGAAAGAACCTGAGAGCTGCACTGACTCACTGAAAGACAACAAGGCCTCGAGACTTATTTATTTATTTATTTATTTATTTATTTATTTATTTATTTATTTTTATCATCCGTAGATGAAGTGCTTGGAAGTACATTTTGTTTGAGAGCACTTGGGCATTGTACTTGTCAGAATGCTGTTTTAGTTTAAAATGGCCTCAACCATATGAGTCATAATTCAATTTCTAGTAGTGCAAAAATAAAATAAAATACAAAAACACCCCAAAGATATCTGCGACGAAGTTATTACTAGCAGAAATACACGTTTCAGATAAAATGTGATATTACTGATAAAGCAATGTTGACTAGTCATAAGGACATTTTATTTTATTTTATTATTATTATTATTATCATTTACTTTTTGACCTGTGGAATTATTTTGACCTCCAAAAATTTGAATATACAAACAAAAATGAATCATAATAAAGTTCTGCAGGGATGATGTATTTTTTTTTAGGCCAAACTGGAAGTTAGCATCACTCTGGGTCCCTCAACAATAAGCCTGTCAGATGTTTCCATTGGTTTTTGGATTATTGCTGAAAATAAACTCTGTGACCAACAAAAGGTTATGAAAAAATTCACAAATGAACACATCGTTTATGAATTTCGAAGCCTAAATACAATCAGCAGAAGTTCAAAGCTAAAGTTGGGCTATAAACGAACTACACCGCGGTCACATGACTTCAACATCACCACCACTAAGTTTCTGATAGAATTTGAAAAAAAACCCCAAAAAACACTACAATTGGAAAATAATGTAAATGGTCAAATCTACAAGTTGGATAGTTTGAGTTGGAATAGTTCGCAAGAGCGTGGGTATAAAACACACCGAGGCTGCAGTAGATGAGTTTTCCTCTTCGGCGCGATGACGTTTAACGTCCACGAAAACCTCCGTAGTCCCTTTTAGCCACTTTTTAGCAACTGCCTTTTTCAAGACACGTAAAAGCTTAACAAAATTATGAGCTGATGTATTTTCTGTCGCAGAATAAAACGTGAAAATATCTTGAGTTTATTTCAGGCATTTAAGTAAAAACCGATTCAAAAAACCCATTGACTTCTGGGCTATGGAACCAGAAGTGCTAAAATGCTAACTCGTCTCCGGGTTTTAGGACGCTTTCCTGCAGCACTCTATACCCAACGTTTCCCAGAGAAACAGTTTATCTGGAAATGTTGTCTCTGAAGTACTTTGTGGATTCTTCTTCATATCTTCATATTTATATCTAACTGTATACTGCTAGCAAAGTCCTTATCCTCCAGAGGAGGTGGGGGTGGTGGGGTGCTGAAAAAAAAAAAAAAAGGAAAATATATTTTACTTCTTGTGAGGATAGACATTCACCTACATCTTGGGTACTTTATCTCAACCCATCAACTTATCCATCTATCCATCTATTTTCCAAACCACTTATCCTACACAGGGTCGCAGGGAACCTGGAGCCTATCCCAGGGGACTCGGGGCACAAGATGAGGGACACCCTGGGCAGGTGAGCCAACCAATCAAAGGGCACGATCACACTCACACACTACAGCCAATTTAGAAATGCCAATCAGCCAACAATGCATGTCTTGTACTGAGGGAGGAAATCGGAGTACCCAGAGGAAACCCCCAAAGCACGGCGAGATCATGCAAAAAGCCAGCATTTACATTTCCAGGCCAAAACTATATTTATATATTTCTGTAAAGCTGCTTTGTGGCTTTGTTTCCATTGTTAAAAGTGCTACACAAATAAAATCGAGTTGAATTGAATTGAAAACATGGGACTAGTGGATGTGGACCACATGCAGTACATGGTGCACCAGATATAAGTAATGTTTACACACTGTTAGGATGAAATGGACGTTAAATGAGCTGTAGATTTACGTCTGAGCTTTCGACGTACAATCGCCATGGCAACGTAACAAAGCTGATCTCTCACACGGTCTGCGTGAATGTGTTTCTCCAGGAAACCATAAGACACAATGCACCCGAAGCTTTCGGGTCGTTTACGTGCTCATACAGGGAGAGTAATAAATTCACGGAAAGTCGAGCGGTTCTGTTTTTAAGCCGGTGAAGTCGTCGGGTAAATAGCGGTTGTCCCAAGGTGCATGTGTTTCGGCACAGAGCCTCATTAGCATCGTCCCAGAAGCTTTTTTCATGTAGAGCAAATGGCTTTTCATTAACCTCCTCGGTCTGATCTGGACATTCATCGCCAGCGAGCTCTGCGTCAGGTCAGAGTGCGACCTTGAGGGAGATCAATTCCATGTGAACGGGTGCACTTGTCGAAGATGGAAACACGTCCGCCCTCATTCGAATTAATACAATAGGGGTCGTGAGTTTTCATCACGCTGCCTGTGTACATGAACTGAAATGCAATTACTCTGAAAGTGGAGCAGTCCATCACTTGTCTAAGCAGCTGATCGAAACAATTTCCCACTAAAATGAGACTGTACGGCTCAAAAAGACAAAATTTGGAAGAAATATAAGAAGAAAAATGGCTTCCTGTCCTCACGTACGCTGTAGCGACGTCGTTCCCTCACCAGCCTCTCTTTATTCTCTCTCTTAATAAGTTAATAAAATAACTCCGCTCGTCATGTTAGTGCAAAAACGCGTAGTATTAAGTATTAATTAGGGAGCACTGACGAGACGATGGTCCTGTCCCACTGCTAGAAATGTGCTGGGATGGTCCATTACGCAACAGGAAGATCGCAGCAAGTCTCAATTCTCACGAAGGTGCCAGGGTTCTGTGTCCTCCTGTCCTTCCGAGTTCGTTCTTTCAAGGTAGCCTGGCGAGACCGGTCTTCACAAGAACGCAAGTTCGCCTAGGATTTAAATAAGGGTGCTAATCAGGTGCCAACCTGAAACAGGTGAGTGATCAGTGAGGTCATGTGATATGCAGGGGTTGATGGGATGTGTAGTCACGGTGCTAACATGACACCACCCATGAATATATATTTGGAACTGCTGTAAAATATTTCAGGGGGTTTCAGACCAGAAATCACAGCCAGTGCTGTCATTAGATGAACATTACATGTATAACTCACAGGTTTGAAATGAACGTCTTTGATGGAAAAGATCATTAAAAGTGAACAGACAGCATGGCGGGTTTGTTCCAGGTCTAACCTATGGAACTGATTGTGTGAAATATATCAAGTAGCAAAATCTATAAAATGGAAATTATCTTTTTTTTTTGTTTTTAACTGAAAGGCTCATTATTCTTTCTCACGGAGTCGATAGTAAGTTCAGCACACTACAGTGAGACATTAACCATGAATAATTTGTTGTTCAGGCCGGCTTATGGAAATTTATTTCATTTGTAATTAAGGAACCGTATTGGGAAAAAAAAGACGTGCGAGGCATCATGTGGTTCTGTGTATATTCAATCATCGCCGACTAATAATTCAGGGACTGACCGGTCTCATGTTTTAGTGACGGCTAAACAGAGCTAGCTAACGTCGTTATGTGATAACGTATTGCAGGCTGGTTGAGTGCATTAGTACACTCTAAGCGAAACAAATGAGTTTATGATCATGTAGTACATCATGTCTGTGCTTTCGAAGAGGAAAAAAAGAGTCGCTAGCCAACATTTCAGCTAATTTTCTCTAAACGTCTTGCAAGTGAAAGATAATTGAATCTAGCTAGCATGTTTTTTTTGTGTACAGTATCCAGAAGTCTAGTGAAAATGCTTGTTTTGCTATTTTTTAAAAAAAAAAATTAATGTAAAAAAAATTAAAGCAGAATAATTAAGAAATATTGACACAAATCTCATAACATCTGATCTTTTTTTTTGCTTTAACAGCAGTGTGAACTCGACCTGCCGCGCATTCCATGCGTTTCTGTCAGACCTGACAATCCGAGTTCGATCGGATATCGGATTGTGAACGGAAGTCAAATGACTCGAGGAAAATCTGAGCTAACATGGTCAACATCAGAAATTTGCTTAATAGTGACCTAGATTAGATTTGATAGATTGATTTCAAATGATACTGCTAAATGAATTTTCCAGTAAATTAATTTTCCAAAAAAAAAAAAAAAAAGATTCCTAGATTTAATGAGGGGTCAGACTTCTCGACCCTGCTGCCCTACTTACCCGAGAGTTGATTATGTGCGATGCTAGCAGGAGAGTTAGCCTAGATGACAGCTTTGCACTTATTTTTGCTCGGTCTCATCAGTATTTCCACACACCTGCATGTTCCTGATTCTGGAAAGTTCATCTGTCATTTGTGCACGCTAATTAATCCAGTTAGATTCAGAAGGAGTATTGCATGCTAGTTAAAACATTATGCACCATTATGAAACCAGTCTAAACTCCTTATATACCCAGATACTTATTGGAAGGACCATTACACCCCCTAATGAAATGATAAGCTGAACAGAACATGGGGAAAACAATAATGTTAGCAATAAAATAAAGCAGCAACAATAACCAGGCCACTTTCAAATCAGTGTTTAAAATCTTACTCTACATATGCTAGGTAGCAGTTAGATTTTTAGTGTTTGGGTTAATATCATATATCATATCATATCGTATTTAGGCCATAACGATTTTTTTGTTATTTTTCACATAAAAAAACCCCAAAACATGGCTGTCATCCTGCCCGGTGATGCACTTACCCAGCGCAGTGTGATCACACTTCACGTATGATTGTTTGATTGTAGTTAGCAGGGGGTTTCACCTTGTGCATTCGGTAAGTTTTTGAGCAGTCTGGAAATAGCTTTGAGAGTCTGAGAGTATTCTGTGATACGGTGAATGATTACGGTCTACATTGTATATTTGAGTTAGAAATTGTGAAGAGTGTTTCACTAATTGTACCTTAGACTGTAATTTTGGCTAGTTTAGCATAGTATGGTTAGCTTGTAGTTGGCTAGGTAGCAATATAAATACAGCTTATAATAGTTTAGATTTGTTTCTCTTCTTTTATTTGTACCTTCCATGTTCTTGCTCCAAGGTCGTTTGGAGATTAGTTCTACAAATGTTCTCCACATGGTTATCTATCAAGATCACCTGAACTCGGAGACTGTCACTGATGAATCTACAGTCTGGGCTAGAAAGAAATCAGCCTCAGCCTCACGTCTGACTTCTTCACACCAGTCTGTGTGTTTTTTTTACGGACACTGGTGGGTGTTGCTGTGTGGGAGCCAAAACTGAAACCTTATAATTGAAAGAATACGCATACACGCTTGGGTTTGTTATGGTTAATGGTTCGAATTTTCAAACAGGAATCTACATGGAACCTTTTCTTAAAATCAAACCTTTTGTTCTATTGTCATAGATAGAAACTTTTCTTTTCTTTTTTTTAATTAAAAGGCCACTTAACTTTGAATATTGCTTGCTACTTTGAGGTGACCGCTCTTTGGTCACTTTCTAATCATCCATTTTCTGTGTTGCTTATCCTACAGGGTCACGGGGAACCTGGAGGATATCCCAGGAGGCATGGGGTACAAGGCGGGGTACACCCTGGACGGGGTGCCAATCCATTGCAGGGCACGCAGTCATACACATTCACACCTGTTCATACACTATGGACACTTTGGACACGCCAATCAGCCTACCATGCATGTCTTTGTACTTGGGGAGGAAACCGGAGAACCCGGAGGAAACCCCCGCAGCACGGGGAGAGCATGCAAACTCCGCACACACAGGGCAGCGATCGGCGAGAATCGAACCCCCAACCCTGCAGGTGTGAGGCGAACATGTTAACCACTAAACCGCCGTGCGCCCCACTTTCTAATCAAATCTCATCAAACGCATACATTACATCTGATCAGACTTGATTAGAAAGCAACCAGAAATCATTGATTAGACATACACAAGTCATGTGCTTTTCTGAGAGGAACTCTTTATTTGTCAGGCTCGAGAAGCTTCTGCATCCTTACTGTTTTCTAGCACAGTCTATTTGTCAGGAAGCGTTACTGAAGAGGAGGCACTGAGCTCCAGCACCGCCAGCAGATGAAGTATATGAGATCCTAAACTGAATATGACAGATCTTTGAATGGAAATCTAGTTTCCCCACAAAAGGAGGCCACGAGAGCTTTCAGGCACATGGTAGGCTGATAAATGGAGTAACATGTGATCTTTTAGCATTTATTCTGCTGTATTGATTCTCTGTGTGGAGGCTGAGAGTGTCATCATTAGTAAACCCTTGTAAAACATCACTTTCTGCAACATCTTATTCGGATTATTTTCCTGCCTGTTAATGCTAAAGCGGCCATTTCAGACCAAATACAGTCATCATTTAGAGCAATGATACATGTTTACTGTTGTGCTTTAAAGCTTCATGAGACAGGCGTACAAATGATGGGTTCTCTCAGTACGCCCCATACTCCATCTGAGGAATAAAACACAACAGGGAGTGCTGTTAGAAGAAAATATCAACCCAGTCTTACAGAAATAAACCCACAGTTTGTACGCAGCACCTTCTATATGATGAAAATCAACGTTCCGGCTCAAGCATACGATGCATAGCTATTTAACCACGCCCACCTCTTCCACTGCGGCGTTTTAATAAGCTGTATATGGAATAAATCTTTTAATTTTTTTTTTTAATTTTTTTTTTTAAACATATTGAGTGTTGCCCATTTCACGGCATGCGAGTAGACTTGCCAGGCTCACGAAACTTCTCCACAATCAGGATTTCAAGCCACATGGCAACGCAGTACTGTAACACAAGTAATTTCAATACGAATCTTATGCAATCTTATGCGAGAGGTGGGCGTGGTTAGATTACACTGGAGCAGAACGTGACACATCCAATGTGATATTTAGAATAAATCTAGTTATGAACGCAAATTTTTAACCATTTTTAGTTCCCTTTAAGTGTTTTTACACACGTTTATCAGGAAAGTAGTAAAGCAAACCTGGCAAAGCTTCAGTGAATGACACAGATATACTGTATTATAATCCGGTCTGAAGGAAAAAATGTAAATAATTATAAAAACGAAGCATGTTTTGAACATTTGGAGTGAAACTGATGCAAATAGATTGATTTATCATCGACACGTGATTCGCTGGCAACAAAAGATTGTGTCTGCATGTTATTTCTGTTCTATTTTAAAAAAAAAAAATTATTTTAACAATATAATAAAACCTTTCTTTTAAGCATTTTCATGATAGAGTAAATCCGTGTACTGTATGTCCTCCACTCTCCTGGCAGAAAGAATAGAAATGAATAGCTGTGTTTCTCTTTCCAACCACTACACATTCCTATTAAAATATTTAAAGAGAAGATTGTAAAACTGGTGCTAGAGGATACGTGATTTAGAGATAGAAAGAGACAAAACACTTGATTATCAGAGAAAGAACAGAGCGAGAGAGAGAGAGAGAGAGAGAAGATGAGAAAGGGCATGTTTAATGATGACAGACTGTTCGGTACTCTTTGGAAACCTCTCAGAAATTCAATATGCGACCATTATGACATGGATTCTCTCTGGCTGTCTCTACCGTCGAGACGAATACGAGACACCGATTTACTGACGGATGCATTTTTACTGCCAGTTTAGTGACAGCCTCCCCATTTTGTGAGTGTTATTGCCTTGATTTGTGCTCCAATACTTTATTCCAATGACTTTTTTTTTTTTTTTTTTTAATACTTGCCTTCATGCATTCTCCAGCATTAACTGCATAGTTCAGCATCTCTGCATATTTTATTACGTTCCTTATATTTCTTATGTACATGACTCTGCATTACTGCAGAACGCCTCACATATAAACGGCCGTACGTTGCTCAGCAACACCCCGCGTTCCTAACATTTCTATCCTCCAGAGGTGTTTAAAATAGTTCAATAGTTTAACACCTTCTCAAAGCTTAAATATGATTATATTAATTAATTTCCACATGAATTACATCCACGAGCTAAGAAAAACAGCTCAATTATGTATCCCACGGCGCTGCTGAGTTCTGGATTCTGATTGGTCAGAAGAGAAGGTGTTGATTAGTTTTCTATAACAGCAGCTCTGACAGTCGTTCTAATACGTTATCGTTTCTATAGTAACAACTTTTTTTCTCTTATTTACTTCGAGAGAGAGAGTAAAGAGCGGGATGGTGAGGGAACGACTGTTTATAGCTGCTATAACGTAAGCAAGAACAGGAACTACCTTGCCTTGTGAACATTACACACACACACTAAATGTAAGTATAAATGGATAGGAAGTATCACGTATCATTCTTTAATGAATGGAAGATTGTAATCGTTGGCAAATCGCTCCGTGTAAGAGAAATAAAACACTAGAAGATGTGTTGTTATTGGAAAATAATCAACTTCAGCGGGTTAAATAGTGACTCCGGGTCATCACACCACCTGTCATTGATTAATTTCCTATAGCAGTACAATACACAGTGATTTATTCCTCATTAAACCTCAACGTTTAAAACCTGATATTGTAACGTTTGCATAATTGAGTCAATTTCCTGAAACCAGTTTCCAGTTTTAATGACGCATTAAATAAGGAGTTTTAAACCAGTATGTGAAAGATATCTATTGGTTTCCTTGAGAAGCCACTCAAGTCGTTAACATCTGATTGTATTCCTACTCCTATTGTGCACAGGCGGAAGATTCTAGACAAATATAAGAACAGTGCCACTATGGTAATACGTTAGTTACTAAAGGTCTTAGATAAAAGGTTATTCGTATGTTTTATGGCCTTTATTTATATTTTGTCCCATAAAAGATATGTATACTATTTATATTTGGTACTTATCTCAATTAACAACTGAAAAGGCACAACGCTTTTAGACACTGGATGCCGGTTTATCATAAGTATAAGACGTATAAGACGTAAGCTTGTTACGTGCTTCCTGTGTTATTTTAGAGATTTGTGGAGGAGTGCTAAAAGCAAACTGTTTAAGAGATCACATGATGAAACATAAACCCAAGAGAAAGACAGAGAGAGAGAGAGAGAGAGAGAGAGAGAGA
>JANDJT010000179.1:1205469-1217582 GCA_024331685.1 Stegophilus panzeri | reverse complement strand
AGAGAGAGAGAGAGAGAGAGAGAGAGAGAGACTGTCACCTTGATAAGACCTCCTCTGGGAATAATGGATCGGCTCATCTCTGACAAAAGAACAAACAGCAATACTAGGCTACAGAAGTTAAAAAATATTGGCGGCTCACTTATAGAATATCAAGATACGACCATGAAAACCGGTTCCATTACGTCTCCCTGTCACACCGATCCGTTTTCTCAACATACTAGAGTAAGGATGTAAACAAATACGAATAAATTATTCAAACCGAACGGATAATACAAATACGGATATGAATAGGAGATGAATTTTTTTTTGTTTTACAAGGCGTCTGGTTGAGACTGTAGGTGTGCGTCGGGAATGGGATCCTCAGGGACGCAACAGAAAAGTCATGTGTGTCAAGTGGAAGTTTTTTTACTGTCATGCGGTCAGTTATGAAGCTTGCAGGACAGACAACATCAGACATGTTCATTCAGAAAGTGCATGATGCCGCGTGATGCAGTCACAGCGTTCATTCACTCGTCTTACTCAGTAACTTCCTGGTCAGGGTCGTGCTGGTTTAAATTAAGTACTAGTTTGTTTTGATTTCAGAAAATAGAA
Organism: Stegophilus panzeri; assembly: GCA_024331685.1. Classification (NCBI taxonomy): domain Eukaryota; kingdom Metazoa; phylum Chordata; class Actinopteri; order Siluriformes; family Trichomycteridae; genus Stegophilus; species Stegophilus panzeri. The sequence goes on along the minus strand of JANDJT010000179.1, from coordinate 1,216,991 downwards.
CCAACTATACTTGTTTGAAAAGTATTACGATGTCAAATATAATAACTGCATGACTAGGATTAGGAAAACAGTCCGGTTGTGGTCGGTTGTGATCTGGAGTGATGTAGCTGTGGTTGAAGAACTGTTTTTTTTTTTTTTTTTCCAGTTTTTCCATGGGCATAGTGGTAATGCCTCTGTTTAAGCCACACCCACTCCTGGATTAAATCTGAATACAGATACTGATATGTCTAGTGTCATTGCGTTAAACCCTTATCGTAGACAGGTTCTCGAATCCGTTTTGATCTCACCAGGCTTTCTGCCGGTTTTCTGACACGATGGCTTTCCGCAGGATGTTGTATCAGACTGGGGTCAACCATTTGTTTCTCCTGGAAGGTATTCATGAAGAAGTTCTCCTTAAATCACCCCTAACTCTAACCCTTAAACCTAAACCTAACTGTAACCCTATTCCACGGATGAGATTAAAAGGTTACGGGTCGTAAACAGGTTTTTGAAATGTTTTTACTGACATCAGGTCACTGAGACACTTTCAGTGTTTTCCTCGCTGTCGTCTTTCTGAAGGACATTATTCACTTCTTACACATGGATGAAGATGGAGATGAAGGTAAAACCTGATCTCAGAACACTACAATAAAAAAATCTCATTTAAAAAGGACTAACCAGGAACTAGTTACTAGTTACTACGCAGGCTTTATTCCTTCTATAAGCAAAACTCCACATGATTCCCTTGTGGACGAGTTGTTTTGCTACCGTGAATCCATCCTGGAAGCGGCTCACATCTGGTTAAGTGCGATGCCAAAAGACACCACACTGAGCCTCTTGTGTTCCAGCTTTCTGCTCTGCATGAAATCCACCTTCCACATGTACACGGATATTCTTTTAAAATGAGGATTAAAAAAAATAAATAAATTCCCGTTCAAACAAACAGTGTTTTTGAAAACATCTCTTTCCACACCCAAAAAAACGCATCAAACACGTCAAGAACAACGTTACGTTAAGACCTGCGTATTCAGAGGTAGAGAAAGTGAAATGACGATACAGTCTCTACTTCTGTACTTCCAACCTTCCGAGCTTGATTGAGAGGTTGTATAGGACAGGATAAGATTAATCCAAGGTTCTAAGTTGTTCTTCCAGTATTTGTGCATCAAACAGGAACTAACTCCAGGTAGGAATGAAATAAGTGAGCGGGGAACTGAAGAAACGTCGGACCACGCCGAGCGATCGTTCGAGCCGACCATTTGGATTTCTCGCTTCTTTACAGCGTCATAGCTAATTTGCAAAAAAAACGAGAAAATCTGGATCTAAAATATCGCTATTGCTTTGTCGTACTCCGGCGCTGCCGAAATAACGGCTCCGTGTCATGATCACACGCTTGTCCCTTTGTCACTCGATAGTGTGAACCCAATAACCACTGAACCCAGAGGAAGCCCGTGTAGATATGAGGAGAAACTCACAAACATGGTGTTAGTGGCTACATCTGGATATGACTTTTTCCACTATAACACTGACTGCTCATCATTCGGGGGCCTGATTTGCTATTTCAGTCCTTGCTTGTTTACTCGGTTTTGATATCGGCCTACTCTCTGCGTATCTCTCTGTCCGTGATTTTGACCTGGGGTTCTTAAAACTGTTAAACCTGCTATATTATGTGCATAGAAATGAGAGCCGGAAGCTCGGCTTATCCCAAAGAAAATTGTAGGGAAAAAAAAAAACAGCCTTGAGAAATTAAATGAGAAAAAGAAAGCGGCAAAGCAAACGTGTGTTAAATGTGTGTTTGAGAAATAAAGTATATTTTGGATAAGTAGCGTACGGGCAGCCAAGCGATCGTTTTAAAGCAGAATTGTTTGTTTTAGTTTTGAAGAGTTTCCTGCCTGGAAAAGCTCGCTGTGTATTCGAATGAGCTGATGAGTTCGTTATTCTCAGTAATTGCACCTAATATAAAAACTAAACCCAGCGATTCTGTGAAAACACTGAAAGTCTTTAGTACTTCTGCAGTTTGACCTTGGGAAACTGTTAAATATGTACCACAGCGAGCTTGTCAACGATTACAGATGTTATCAGGGCTGGAAAAGTAGTACAGTTAGTTTCTTCCGCCGTTCGCCCAAATGACACTTTTTTTGTGGACATGATGGTTTAAAGTCCTCATAAAATGACTTCTGGGCCGTGATTTGTTCTGTGTGTCAATGCATTTCCTTCTGAACCAGGAAGTCAGAGTGGTTCATGTTCTAGTGTGAATGTTTTATAAAATCTGTAACTGCTGTAGATTTTGTAGATTTTTAACATTTTAAGTAAAGACAGCACTAATCCACTATCCAGTATCATTAGATGCCAGAAAATAAACACAAACCTGGCTCGGATATCAGAGAAAATATATCGGATATCAGATCCTGTAACAAATGGCAAAGACGGGAATTTGATTTGGAAGACAAATTTATAAAATATTTTTTTAAATTTAAAGAGACTTGACTTATTATATTTACAATGTAAGTGATTTTGTTGTGAACGATTTTAACTCTTGAGAATTGCTTTTGGGTTAAACAATTAACGCTTAATAGAAAATCACGCCATCTCTAGTTTTAGGGGATTTATCTGAAACATTCACGGGGTGTAGTGAAGGAAGCTTTAGCTGTGTTCCAAATTAATTTGACCTTAACTTCACATACAGATTTATAACCGTAATATCAGTGAAACACCACGGCCGTCACCCATTCCTTAAAGAAAGGTCGAGCCAGAAGACGTGATTGGTCATCACGAGTTCCCTGACACACTCAGATGCGCTCTTTTTAAGCAGGAAAACGTTGTATAGAATTGATAAAGGTGTGAAAAGCACCACCTGGCCTGAGAACCCCAGATTTACTCCTAACTAACATGCTGGCATATTGAAATGTGACCCACTTAAAAGCTGAATGGAGTGTGCTGTTTGTCTCGCTGTTTTATTACCCCTCTGTTTTCATATTTATGATAATGCCGGCTGTCTTTGTTCGTTCGATCATGTGCTGTATTGAAAGACTCATAAATATGACTCCTATGCAGCCCTATATCTCTGATGTTTTGTGTGTGTCTGTTTGAAAGCTTTATTGTGGTTCAGAAGAACGCTCTCAGCATGACCTTGGCACATCGGCACTAAATTGATGGCTGTGTGTATCAAGGGATTGAAGCTACGGTTAGGGAGAGAACTTTCCAAACTAAACCCTAACCTCAATGTGAAGCGGCCTGGGAAAACCCATCGCGTGAGGCTGAGGCGGAATTTCTGGAAAGCGTGCTGCCAGTAACATACTTTAACCTCTGTATTTTAATAAAACAAGAACATACTGTACAATATTTTAGTAAAAGGACGTGGAAACGAATTATTCAGGCTGCTTTCTAATCTTCTATTGGAGTCTAGTGCAGAGATTATGTTGTGTAAGGAGCCATTATAACAAACGCAGCGATTAAAACCGTCAGTCTGCCGAAAGATGTCCGAAACCTCGCTAACTGAGTGTGATTTTTGTACAATCTGACCGTTACACACTGTAGCGAGATGAAAATAGAGACGAGCGCTTACACACTGTACAGGTGACGGTTTTAAAACGTTTAAATGACCTACAGTGGTGTGTCTTAAAATACTGTTTTACTTTTTTTTTATTACGACCTCTTTATTGTGCTCAAATATATTTAAATCTAATATTTTCGTTCTTATATCTGGGTGATGTAGTCATGTAGCGCTGTGCTATAATTAGCCCCCGCTTTAATCTGCTGTGGAGAGGAGATGAGCAATCAAAGTTCTGCTGAACGCAGAGAGGAAGAGAAAGGTCTTGTTTTATCTTGCTGTCAGCTTGGGCGATAGCTTTTCAAAACACCCAGCATCCCAAGTGATTTCAGTGCTGACAGTGCATTCGCAGGAATTAATGATTTCCAAAAGGTATGGAATAAACTCCATTGGGATTCTGAGTAAAAAAAAGCTCTGGTTCTTCATTGTAAAATCATTGATGTTGTTACAGAGGGAATGTTTGTACTAAAAAAAAAAAAAATCCAACAATATCACCAAAGCATTGAAGAATTCTGGATTGTGATTGGGTCAGAAGCTGTCGATTCATTTTCTATAACAGCAGCTCTGACCCTAGCGCAGGTTTATATTAATGTGCTCTATTTAATCGTTTCTATAGCAACAGCTCATTCACAGAGACTTGAAAAACATGCATATTTGTTGATATGGTGAAGGAAGGAGTCTCCAGTGTCAGCGCTGTGTTACAGTCCGAGGTCAAGCTGTAACTTTACGTTTTCCGACATTTTCAGGACGGAGGAGTTTACGCTTCTTTGCGGTTTCTCTGTAACATGACAAGCTGTGCAAACTGTCTTATTAACTTCAAGAGAGATAAAAAAATAGAAGCTGGTGAAGGAACGAGTGTTTATAGCTGCTATAACATAAGTAAGAACAGGAACCATCTTGTTTTGTGGACGTTCTACAAGATTAAATGTAACTATAAAAGGATCAAATGCACAATGGGGCGTTCATTAATAAATGATAAATTGTAACTTTTGGCAAATCACTGAGATATAACTGGAATAAGTAACTGCTCATGAGTACTCATCCTTAGTAACTGCCTGGTCAGGGTTTAAATTAGGTACTGGTTTGTTTACATTTCTGGAAATAGAACCAACAAAATGTATTAAAATTTATACAGCTGGCAGGTACAAACAAAGATGATAACCTGTGTGAGAAACGTTAAATAAAAAGAATCACATGCATCTCTAGTAGAATAATTATTAACTAGAGCGATGTGGCCGATGTTCAGCAATTTTCCTATTGTTTTCTTAGGAGCAGAGGGGTAGGACTCTTATTTAATAGTAATAATAATAATAATAATAATAAAAAAAACACTTTTGATTTAGGACACACCCACTTCCGGTTTCAAACTGAATACAGATACATCTATTTTGAGCAATAAACAAATACAAATTGTGGTTAAAACCCTACTGTATACAAAAGTCTCTTTATCTTACAGTGTTGCTATCACTTGATGGAATTCATACGAATTTATAATGAGCTCTGGTTGGAATTCTTCCAAATTTGCATTTGGGTTTATCCACATTTGGTTTCTGTGCTATTAGGCCTCTTGACTGTACTGCAAAATGCAGCACATGGCTCCACTGATCCATCTAAAGCCACAACTGAACCTCCTCAAAACACAAAAGAACACCCCAAGCTGTGCACAGATTCCTCACCATCATGCTTTGTTTTTCTTTTGATCTCTTCTGAATGACGTCAAAATAGAAATGCTCGTTTTAGATCGTCCTTGACGTGTACTTTACATAAAGTAACGTTAATGTTAAAGAATAATGATTAAAACGTGTTTTATATACGGCAGCATAGGCTCTTTCGCTCGGTTAATACTGAGCTTTAAAACGTTTTTATTCTCATTAACACGCCCTCAATACTGAGGACACGACGATAACAGCGACAGATAATGCCGAGATACTTCCCAAACTGTAGGCTATTAAATAGTACACCAAATTGTACACTAATTGTGCCATTATGTATAATGCATAAAAGCTGGTAATAAACAGAAAGTTTTAGAATATTGAAATTTTTAAAGCAAGTAAAAGAAATGTTCAATATTCAGGATCTGGGACTGATTTTAAGTCACTAATTACATTTAAGCAAATTTGTAACATTAACTTCTTTGCACGAAAGGTCAGATTTATCCTGAATTGTGTCTCGTCTACTGGAGCGCATGCTCGGACGACACGCCGATGGATTCGAACGTCAGTTTTTACACAAATTTCTTGAGACTTAAGTGCGATTAAAGCAAAAACTGGACTTACTGAATGTACTAACAAAATTCATGTCACCATTTCTCTACTTTTGAATCAAGTCGATGTCTTAAATTACAAAACGAATGCAAAATAAAGCATTTTCACTCTCACTCGCGGTCTCATTTTGCTCTCAGACCTTTTGGACTCTCGATGTGCCAATGTTGGATAGAAAGACAAAATTTTCAATGGCAATAAATTCTATTTCAATTATAAAAAAGGGCTTCAAATACCAAAAAAATCAACTCTCTTCACCTTATAAAGGCTGAATTTGTCTTTCATTCTGAATAAAATATGATTCTCTAACCAGCATCCTGGAACAGGAACATTTGCTAAACACATTCCTGGCTTGTTTTGTCTAGAACCGTCCTCATTTGTCTTTCATACTGAAAAAAAAAAGATAACACCGTAATCAGCAACCTAAAGCGTGAGAGAAACGCTCGCCAGACACCAGATACAGCCCATATGTTCAGGCAGTGGTGCTGCTAATTACTGTAATTACTGCATACTGTGAACAGTGACTGAATTCTGAGGCATGAGAGGCAGATGTACTGAGATAGGTCACGGCATGTGGAATTTCTGGGCCTTTTTCTTGTTTCACACTGAAATAGAGGATAAAATCCTTCGTTCTGTTCATATAACCAATAAATTGGGCTGAGCTGAATCAGAAAATTTTAGATGGATCACATCTGGACAGCCAGAGCTACCACAAAACACAGCTGCATCTCCACCAGAAGTCAAGCGAATCAGAAAATTGCATGAAGCTCACATCTGGACAGACAGAGTTACGACAAAACACAGCTGTGTCTCCACCAGGAGTCGGGGGAATCAAAAAGTTTTAATATGTCTCACATCTGGACAGCCAGAGCTACACCAAAACACAGTCACGTCTTCACCAGAAGTCGAGCGAATCAAACCATGTATTATGGCTCACATCTGGAGAGCCAGATTTATACCAAAACACAGCTGCATCTCCAGCAATGGTCGGGAGAATCAAAAATTGCATATGGCTCACATCTGGACAAGAAGTACTTCGCTAAAACACAGCCACATTTCCACCAAAAGTCGGGGGAATCAAAAAGTTTTAATATGTCTCACATCTGGACAGCCAGAGCTACATCAAAACACAGTCACATCTTCACCAGAAGTCGAGCGAATCAAACCATGTATAATGGCTCACATCTGTACAGATCAATACCAAAACACAGCTGCATCTCTACCGGGAGTGAGGTGAATCAGGTTTATAAGACTGAGCTCTGGCCCAGATGTGGCGAACACACCAAAAACCAATAGATCCCCAAATCTTACACCATGATATTATTTTGTACCATGTTATAACTCTTTAATCTAACTTATACCTACCAAATGTTACGATATGCTACGTGCATTTTAATCATAATCAGATAAAATGTCTATATTACATAATCTTACATTTTAGAATGAACAGAAATGAGTTGAAATATGTCGACATTTCATGTTTTGGCCCATCAGAAACCATTTCCTAATCTCCTAAGGTCTCCCGTCTGTGTCTGCTCGGAGTGTCTGTAGATTTATTATAGTATGATCTATTTTTTGTAGCTTTGCTTGTTATAAACAGTTTATTTATTTTTTTTCACTGTTGCTTTTTGCACAAACATAGTGATTAAGCCCAGGTGCTAATAATTACCAGCATCAGCAGAGACCACAGCGCCAAATAATATCCCAGCATCGGGGGGACGTAATTATAGCACATTGTTCAGGAATGGATCCAGCACTGAGGGAGGAACCGTAAAGCCTGCAGAGCAATCTCAATACCACATCCAACGGCATATCGTGTTCGGCGTGACAGGCCGAGGCAGGGAGGAGGATGATGATCACCCAGCTGGATAATTCTGAGAAGCAATACAGACTGTCATGTGTGAAAATGCATAGACATCTCTTTACATCTCCCTAAGAGCTTCCTGTAGAGTATTAAAATCCATCCTGTAATATTTATTTGTTACACCTTCACAGGGTGCTCGGTTGCTCGAGGAGAAAATATGAAACGTCTCTACATTTATATAACAGTGTGTCGATTCAGTTTTGCGTCTCTTGTTTTTAACATTAGGGTGAATCTATGATGGGGTGACCTTTAGATAGCTCTTAAAATAAGACTTTTTTCATCATTTTCAACACTGAATCTAAATATTTAACTATTAAAAGTTGTGTCTCAGCAATTTTACAAGTTGTCCTTTCTGCATTCTGCTTTTGAATGAGTTTTCTAGCATAAAATTAGCAAATACAAAAATAGTCACGATCCATGCTAATGAGTTTTTTTGGGTTTTTTTTTATAAATTTACTTTCAGTTTATAATTCGAGGACCAGTTTACTGTATACATTAAAAGTGACTCACTTACTTATTTTTCTTCTTCCCATGAATTTCAGGAAGTTTCACTGATCCAATATGGAACTGTTCAACAATGGGACATGACTGAAATGTCTAAAGCAGTCACATATGGTGTAAATTACACCCGGGAGTCTAGACAAGAACTTCAGCAGAAAGTGAAGCGAGGTTTGTATTGGCGAAAGCATTTAACCATGATTTCTGATCCTCTTTCATAAAAATGTCTGATTCACTAAATCAAAAATGTCCACACACACAAGTCATGGCCAAAATGGAGCACTATAGTGCTTGGACCCCGTAAGTGCCTCTGATTCTCCCACCAGAACCAGCAGTCATTATTTCTAAGACTTATTAACCCATCATCTTGTCACCTCAAGGTGTTTCTTAGAAGCTTGACCACAGGAGCATGCTGACATAGCAGAGATAGAACTGTTCTTAAGAAAACAGAATGTCGGCGTGAGGGAAAGTTCTTTCAATCGATACTGACAGAACTCCTGAGGCACTTCACATGTTCAATAGAATGGAGGGACACACGCAAGGGGAGGTTGACATTTGCCATGAAGAAAAGAAAGAAAAAAGAAAAAGGACCTGATTCCTGGAGACTGAGGTGATCTAATACCAGCAGAGGACGGAAATGCAATCGTAAATGCATTGACGTCAACATGAGCAACAACAAATAAGAAAACATTCATTAAATGATAACAGCAACAATTCATTACTGTAGATACAGGATACAGCTCACTCGCAGGGACGTGTCCTGTGGACAGAAGAGTTCACACTTTTCCTGGTTTCTCGGTAACATGACAAGCTGAATTTTTTGTTTGTTTGTTTGTTTGTTTTGTCTTATTAACTTTAAGAAAAGAAAAAAAGAATGAGGCTGGACGTTCCATGGACGAAATTAAATGTAACTATAAATGGATAAAATATACGACATTATTTAATCAATAAAAATTGTAATCAAATCTAAACACACATGGCAATGGAACCAAAATCATAACCGGGAAGCTTGCGCTGTTGAGCTGCCGGAAGTTTAAAGCGCACCTACTGTATTATGGATTTGAAACGTGCCTAATTTTGTTTTAAAGCTCTCATATAAGAGATATACACGCATCCGGGGTCAAAAAACACTTTAACGTGCTCATAATTTAAACTGCAGTGTTACCTTTTCCCCCCAGTGTCACAAACGACTCGTTAAATGATTCGTTCTAAACTCCTCCTTTCAGAGAGCATACTCTGCTCTGATTGGTCAAACGTCCCAGACTGTCGTGATTGGTCTACCGTTGTCAGCGTGTTTCAAAAAGGAAACACCCACTACCGTAACGAGTTTCAGCTCCGTCTGTCAGCGAGCAGTCGATGAAGATCAGAGGCGGGGCTTTTTGTTACGAACCTACGTAGAGGAATCAGGAAGTAAAGTCTGGAATCGTACAGGATGTAAACGTACAGGAAGTAAAGTCTGGAATCACTAACGACTCGATTCAGCTGTTCAGAATCGGTTCCTTCTTTCGGGAGTCGATAACTCCGTTTGTCGTACGCTTTGACTTTTGAAACTTTGCAGAATTTTTTACATTCACAAACGTATACGTATATAACATACTACATGAAAGGGAATATCTGTAAAACCATACTAGGTGCACTTTAAGAGGGGAAATACCTGACGGAGCTTTAAAAAGTCATTTTTGTTTGTTGTTTATTTTGTTCTGTTTTTTTTTTTTTCCCCTCACAGCCTACAGGGTGGTAAAGGATGTAATAATGGGTTTTGATATAAAACAGTGGAGTTCCAGAGTGAGCGAGGTTCTAACGGTGTGCTGTAAACGAAACATTAGTCACACAGCCATCTTACGAGTTGCTTACAAGAGTCCTAACTTTAAAACACAATTTCAGCATCACAATGAGGTTGTGGATTTTGAGCTACTGAGTGAATAAAATATACATTATTGCGTAGAGGTATAAGGGATAATCCACAGCTAGGTGTGCGTTACTTGATTTTTATGCACGAAGTGGAGGTAAAGAAAAAAACGTGTGTGTGAATTACCTGCATCTGACTGGAACTACCTGTGCATTATACGCTTTGAACGAACCAATCAGAATCAAGTATTCAGACAGGCCATGGTATAACTGCATTTATCTTTCACACTAACAATCAGTCCAGGCAAGCTACTGTGAAATCTGAAATAATAAGCTCAAATCTCAGAGTACTTTTCTTTTCTCTCTCACTTTCTTTATTTTAATTCCTTTGATTTTGTTCCATTTGAAATATTAGTGTCTCTTTCTTTCCTCTCTTAGAAAAATACTGATAATTTCATGAATAATCCATTTTTACTTGCCCTCATGAACGCTTCACAGGAATATACTCATGATGTCATGAGTGAGTATGTGATTTTGACTGAGGTTATGATCAATAATCATAAATCCATCAAATTAACATGGACTCCATCCATTTAAACTCGTTTACAAAGAGATCAGGTTGGAATTCTTCTCCACATGCAATCGCAAAATCGTTTTTGGTTTATCCTCTGTCCGTTTCTGAAATGCTCACTGATATGAGAGAGCAAAAAACAGCACATAGTTCCATTGATCCATATAATACCACAGTTTTATCTCTTCAAAGCACCGAAGAACAGTCCATGACCTTCTGCTCCATGCAGCTGTGTGCTTTCATAACCACCACCACCACCACCACAGTGAAACACTTTATATGGATACCAGGACTGACTGAATGTGTGCAAAAGAGATGACAAACCCACACCCTAACCACAACCTTTATTTATTTGTTTGTTTGTTTGTTTGTTTGGTTGGTTGGTTGGTTGGTTGATTGATTGGTGGTTGGTTGATTGGTTGTTGATTGGTGGTTGGTTGATTGGTTGGTTGATTGGTTGGTTGATTGGTTGGTTGGTTGTTGATTGGTGGTTGATTGGTTGGTTGATTGGTTGGTTGATTGTGGTTGGTTGGTTGGTTGATTGGTTGGTTGATTGTGGTTGATTGGTGGTTGATTGGTTGGTTGGTTGGTTGGTTGATTGGTTGGTTGATTGGTGGTTGATTAGTTGGTTGGTTGGTTGATTGGTGGTTGGTTGATTGGTGGTTGATTGGTTGGTTGGTTGGTTGGTTGATTGGTGGTTGATTGGTTGGTTGATTGGTTGGTTGATTGGTTGGTTGGTTGGTGGTTGATTGGTTGGTTGATTGGTTGGTTGGTTGGTTGTTGGTTGATTGGTGGTTGATTGGTTGGTTGATGTATTGGTTGATTGGTGGTTGGTTGGTTGGTTGGTTGGTTGATTGGTTGGTTGGTTGTTGGTTGATTGGTGGTTGATTGGTTGGTTGATTGGTTGGTTGGTTGGTTGTTGGTTGATTGGTGGTTGATTGGTTGGTTGATGTA
>JANDJT010000179.1:1181027-1191509 GCA_024331685.1 Stegophilus panzeri | reverse complement strand
TATATAGTGTGTCTTTTTTAGTATATAGAAAATCTGCATTCATAGTAACGCTGTTTTGAACACTATTAAGACATGGAAAGAAATGTGTCCTCTTTTTGGAAAACCAGAATATGGTCACCATAACTTTTGTGATGTAATGTTACCTGCACCAGGGACAGTGACCTTTTATTTAATTAGTCATTTATTTATTGATTGATTTATTTTTCTTAAAATAAATTCAAACATTGAACATGTTTTTAAGCTCTAAAATAAACTTGAAATATAAGTGTTTTAGATCATATTGCGATCATATCCTCTTGACAATTTACATCTATGGCCTTGAAGTAATCCAAAAATAATCAGATTACATTACTTTCATATCGTGATATTTGGATTATGTTACTGATGACATTTTTGTAGCAATTTGTAACTGTAACGGAATACTTTTTTAAAGTAACCCTCCCAACTCTAGTCACTTAAGCAGTCATGAGTCATTTAAACATTTAAAGTAGTCAGGAGTCATTTAAGTACTCATGAGTCATTTAAGTCATTTAAGCTTTGGATAAAAGCGTCTGCTAAATGAATAAATGTAAATGTAAGTACACAGGAGTCATTTAAACATTTAAACCATCAAGAGTCATTTAAGCAGTCAGGAGTCATTTAAGTACTCAGGAGTCATTTAAGGACTCATGAGTCATTTAAACATTTAAACCACCAGGTGTCATTTAAGCATTTAAAGCAGTCAGGAGTCATTTAAGGACTCAGGAGTCATTTTTAGCATTAAGGCAATCATGAGTCATTTAAAGAGCCATTCAGAGTCATTTGGGTATCTAAGCAGCCAGAAGTCATTTCAGCATTTAAGCATTCAAGAGTCATTTAAGAATTTAAGCAGTCAGGGATCATTTAAACATTTACACAACCAGGAGTCATGTTAACATTTAAGCAGTCAGGAGTCAATTAAGTATTTAAGTAGTCAGGAATTATGATGTTATGTACAGTAATCAATAATATGTTGTGCATATAAACTCTTCTAGTGTTTACATTTCATCTAATACAGATGAGTGGAGGCTTTTTTTCTACCCAAGTGCTTGGTGGTTAGCGTACAACTCCATATGTACTTAAAATGAGTGTCCTCATAGCTGGACATGGCCATATATTATATATATTTATTTATTTCAAAATTAAACATTGATCTTGTTAGAGGAAAATCTCAAGGGACTGAACTAGCACTCACAAGAAGGTGATAGCAATCATGTTCTTGCGACTAAATTATCAGGTTCTCACATTAAACTAGTACAACAGTGTTCTAGATAATATCCAAGCAGTCTTATAAAAAGAGTTAACAGAACCAGCTTTCAGAATGAGAATGAAGAGCCACAGTGATGGGTATGCAATGTAGTACACTTCCATATTTATGAAGTTTATATCGAGAGGGTTTACACCATGCTGATTAATTTATTCACTTGCGTAGCCTACCATTCGAGCATTAATTTGGCAGCAGGTTAGAGTTTCTTGTTTTACTTGTCAAAAATGAACCCTTCGACCTCCCAGGGTAATGGATGTGTGGTAAGTGATGTGAAACTCTGTGCTAGCTGATAAATCAGGAGAGAAAATGGGGTCTCATTACCATAGAGTAATTACTGACCTCCTGCTCTTCGACCGTCACTTAAAAGGATCATTTGCTCCCTGTTTTATGCCATTGTAATTGCTGTTGATAGTTCATTCAATGTCTGTTTTAAAGCTTTTTTTAAAACATCAATCTGTGTAATGAATGCAGTCTCACTGCAGAGATTCTAATATCAGAAGAAAAAAAAATATATGTATTGTTATTGCAATTTACACTGTAAATCTTCTGTCTAGTACAGATTTTTCGTATATCACAGAGGAAGGTAATGTCACGAGGGAGAGTCCAGGGAGACGGAAACTCAGACAACCAGAAACTCAGAAAACTAGAACAAAAAAACTAAACTAGAAAACACTAAACATAAAGAAACTGTGTGTAAACCAAACAGTGACAACTGTAAGAAACTCAGAACCGCAAACATAAACTGACTTGATGCAATGCTCCAGCAGCTGAGGAGAAAAACCAGGGAACTTAAATAGAGCACTACTTAAGCAGGGAAAATAACAAACACATGGGTATGGTTCGACAGGAAATGAGGAGACAACAGAAGAAGTTCTGCAAGGACGGTCAGGGTGCCCTCTAGTGGTCAAAGGTGTAATTGCTCCTGGGGCAATGACAGGTAATTTCTTACTGAGCAAGAAAAGAAATGAATTGACCTTGAACTTTTCCACAGTTTGTAGGGTTATAACCTGGACCTGAAACTGGATAACATGGGCTTTTATTTTGCAAATCAAAACAGCATTACCCATAATAATGAAGTGTGCAAAATACAAAAATCTATATAGTTCAATACAGTGAAACATGGTGGTGGTAGCATCACATTGGAGTTACCCGTGTCCTCTTAGTTGTGTTTTCTCTACCCAGTCACTGACTTTTGATGAACAGCCCTCTCTAGGCAGAGTTTCTGTTGTGTCATATTCTTTCCTTTTTTAATAAAGAATTTAATGTCACTCTGCAGGAAGGTTGAAGTCTTGGATGTTTTTTTTTTTTAAATAAACAAAACCCTGATTGATATTTTTCCAGAATTTCACAGAGTTCCTTTATTTATTTATTTATTTATTTATTTATTTATATAACTTTTATTTATTTATTTTTTTTGTAAATAATTTTGCACACTAATGTTGATTTTCTCCATAAAGTATAATCCCAAAGAAGTCCATTTCAGTTGTAAAACTATCAAATGTTGAATAGTTTTAGAGGGGTGAATACTTATGCAAAGTGCTTAGGTGTTAATTGAAACACTAAAAAGTTTTAAAAATGTCAATACATTGTTCTATAAATTTCACTAACAGTCTATTAATCATTTTGTCACTTTATTGCATCATGGATAAAAGAAGAAGAAGAAGAAGAAGAAGAAGAAGAATGATAATGGTGATGTTCCATCCTTTCTTCTGTCCTTGCTCCCTTCATTTTGTCACTTCCTCCCTTCCTTCCTGCTGTCTTTCCTTCCTTCATTCTTTCTACTGTCCTTCATTCCTTCCCTTCCTTCAATCCTTTCTTCTTTCCTCCTGTCCTTCCTTCCTTCCTTCACTCATTCCTACTATCTGTCCTTCCTTCTTTCCATCTCTTTCCTTCCTTTCTATTATCTTCCTTCCTTCCATCTCTTTCTTTCCTTCCTTCCTGTCTTCCCTCCTTCATTCCTTTCTATCGTCTTTCCTTCCTTCCTTCCGTCTGTCCTTCTTTCTGTCCTTCCTTCCTTTCTTCATCAATTCCTTCCCTTCGTTTATTCTTTCATGCATTATTCAATGCGCAATTTCAGAGCATAACACGGTAGAATGCACTTCTTCGCTAGTCATTACATATTACTCATATAATCACGTGTGAAACGTGTGCGATCTTTCTGTATCCTCATGCAATCTGTGTGTCAGTGTGTTGGAGCTCAGCACTGAGCCTGAGGCTGTGTTTTGTTTGGAGAATCTGGAAAGAGACAGATAAACGCGAGAGGTTAGAAATAATCGACGGCGAGAGAGAAGTGCGTAGTATTTCTCTGGTGTATTTTTTTTATCATCCCCCGTATGAGGATAAACATGTGATTGAGTCGAGGAGTACACTGTAGCTGAGCATACATGAAATTTAAAATGGTTGCTGTCTCAGGGTGTAAAGTCAGTCCTAAACCAGATGTTAAGAGAAGTTAGCTTAAAATTAGCATGGTGTGGAATTTTAATTTCATTAAAAGTGATAGGAAATGAAAACAGTCGCACAGAGTGACGTGTTTCACCATCAGCAGCCAATCAGAAACACGACCTGAAACAAACCGGCGGTACTACGTCCACGAATATAAGACAAGAAAGCGGTTAGTATCCGTCTTTTTATTCCCTAGTGTCCATCCATCTTCTATACCGCTTTATCCTTTTCAGGGTCACGGGGAAACCTGGAGCCTATCCCAGGGAGCATCGGGCGCAAGGCGGGGTACACCCTGGACAGGGTGCCAATGTTCCCTAGTGTATCATGTTTAATTTTAACTGTAGATAATTGAGCAAAGTTTTAAGATAGATGATTTGGTTTTTTTTGTGTTTTTTTTATTTAACACTGCACTTGTTTTATTCTGTTGTTTGAGCTCTCAGCAACAAACTTCTTGCCATTTCAGTAACGAATTACAGCGATGAGAAATAATGAACATGTGCGAAATTAATCCGCGTTTGAATAAGCTGAATGTCAGAGTAAAATTACATTTATGATCAACTTTTAGAATATTTAATGATGTATATGCTGCTACCTCACTGATATTTCAGTCTGATGGCATTCTGTAGATCTCGCTACGTTGGTTGATATAAAATAGAAAAATACAAATCCTATTTGTAGTATACATAATTTGAAACAGTATTTGTATCAGTAGTATGATATATTTACATTTACAATTACGGCATTTGGCAGACACCGTTATCCAGAGCGACTTATACATCTGAGCAATTGAGGGTTAAGGGCCTTGCTCAGGGGCCCAACAGTGGTAGCTTGGCAGTGCTGGGGCCTGAACTCCTGACCTTCTGATCAGTAACCCAGAGTTTTTAACCACTGAGACACCACTGCCCCAAAATATCTCAAAATATCCTGGTTCCCTCTCGGGTTACGACTTGGCTAAAGATGGATATTTCTAGATATCTAGAAATAGGAGATAAAGACCCCAAATAAACCTCCAAACATCACAAATATGAAACAAAACATGGTTGTTCGATGGCCATTAAAGTCTCTGGATCTGAAGATTGAAGGCGTCGTGAATTCTGCACGCTACCACGATATTTTAACCCAAATCCTAGTTTCCTCCGCCAGGAGGTTAAGGCATGACATGAATCTTTCAACAACCTAAACAACCCAAAAAAAAAACATTGAAACTTTACAAGGATTAAAAACAACATCTGTGTGTTTATTCTGCTGGACTTTATTGCAAAAAAATTTAAATCTGTTTTACTTTTAAGATCATCTCTTCAGTCTCCAGTGATAAACCTATGGCTTTCCCAAATTTCAACTTTTTTCCCAGTAGATAAATGAACCACTGACATCATGAGATCAATAATATCATATGTATTTTGGCAAATATAGACTTAGGGACTATAATTTAAATACATATATATTCTTGTTAGATGTTCATCTGCTAATTAAATTATATTCATAAGAAAATCACATGATTTTGTGTATACACTGTTCATTTATTTACATTTATGGCATTTGGCAGACATCCTTATCCAGACTGACTTACATTGATCTCATTTTTTAATACAACAGACCAGTTGAAGGTTTAGGGACTTGCTCAGGGCCAGGCAGTGGCAGCTTGGCAGCGTCGGAACGCACGACCTTCTGATCTCTAGTCCAATGTCTTTAACCAGCGAGATACTACTGCGCTGCATTTTATATCTTATTGCCTCGTCCTCTAGACAGTTTTTTATCTTTATGCAGCCTCATGGTACCTTTTTGAAATCCTGTACACTACATAATAATGTACTTGCCTTTTACTCTGCCTCTTAAGTATGAATGTTGTGACATCTGTAGCATCACTTGTGAGACCTAAAGAAAAAAAGAAAAAAGAAAACATCAGCTTTGCGACAGCTATCTGTGTGTGAAAATCATATTTACAGAACCTGTGAAAATGACATTTGAAAACTGACATCACCAAACTGTTGCATTGTTCTTTTGTGATGCTTTTTTTTTTTTTCACCACAGCTTCTTTCAGTTGCTGTATGTTTCGGGAGGGGATGGGGTTTCTCCCTTCAGTCTCCTCTTCAGGAGGTGAACTGCTACTCAATTGCCTTAAGGTCTGGAGATTGACTTGGCCAGTCTAGAACCTTCCACTTTTTCCCCCTGATGAAGTCCTGTGTTGAGTTGTCAGTGTGTTTACATGCACATCAAATTCCATTTAAGATCTATGTTTGAGTTACAGCCATATTCCGAATATGATGTTTAAATGTGTACAGACATCGGAATATTCCTGTATACATGGTTATTGTAAGTATGCCTGAGTTGCCATTCCTAAATACCTAGCTTACAGCTAAGCATCTGTTAGCACCCACAATTCCCTGCAGACTGACGGGTGGGAATTGGGAATCAGATTGGGAATCAGAATATTGTCTTAATCTGAATCTGACTGCGACGTTTACATGACTCAGTACTAATCAGAATATTGCCAAATTCCGATTAATATCGGAATACTGATGAGCATGTCACCACAGCCATCGTCTTGCTGCATGATGAAGTTCCTCCCAATTAATTTGGATGCATTTCTCTGTAAATTTACAGACAGAATGTTCCTGTAAACTTCTGAATTCACTCTGCTGCTACCATCATGAACTCCATCATCAATAAAGATTGGTGAGAATGTTCCAGAAGCAGCCATGCAAGCCCAAGCCATGATGCTACCTCCACCATGTTTCACAGATGTTTTGGATCATGAGCAGATCCTTTCCTCCTAAGTTGCTTAGCATATCATACTTTCTGAGGGGACTGTATTTTATCAAAGCTCTTTGAGTGGCTTTTTTTTTTTTTAAATTAACAATATCAGCAAGTGTTGTCTTGAAAACAATGAACACGGGGTGCTGTGAATTTTGCACAAACAAAGGTATTCGCGAGTGTCAAGCAGTGAAGCAAGCATGTAGAGAAACGTTCGCACGTGAGAGCACTTCATTCCACTGAGACACTCTCACTTCATGTACACTTTCACGGCACTTTCTGGTTATTTTTAATGGCCGTGCTCGCTGGTATTGCCCTTTGAACACACCGATTAAAAGCCATAACATCTTAAACTTAAAACTCAGCACACGCTAACGACCAACATAAACAGAGCTGAATAAAATGCTCCGTGACGGCCCGGACGGTTATTCATTTCTGTACTGGTAAGTACATGTACTTGTAATCTGTCTGGAAACAATGCTATCGATGTATTTCTAGTTTGAATTGAAGATGAGGCCATCCTAAAAAAAAGCTAAAGCGTCTCCGACATTGATAGAGATTACAGGAAAAGTACGGGTTCAACATCATCAGGGCACAGGAACTACAATTTGCCATTTTTAAAAAGAAATATTGTGCGAAATTTCAAACTATTCATCCTCTCATGTTTACGGACGGTGCCAATAATTCTGCACTTCACCGTATTCAGTGAGTTTTCTTGTTTTATAGTTGGTAGATGAGCGATAACATGGATACCAACACGTCTAAATCTGCTCCGTATACCGATCGTGACAGGGTATTAATAAGCCGTGTGAGACCCTTTTTAACATTTAATGAGTTTATGTGCTTGACTTGAATTGATAAATAGCGGGATGGCTTGCGAATTGCAGTCGTTAAAGACGGCTGGTTTTACAAATTAACAGCGACATCAAAAGAAACAAGCTTTCATCCGGCAAGTGGAAAGAGAAGCGTTAGCATGATAGCATGTCTTCTTTCATTTCTTCATCATTTTGGAGGAATCATAGAAAGGGTCCTGAGTAAAAATAAGCTCAAAACATATTCTTTCAAGAAACGTATACAGTACATAGTTTATAAATATTATCAGTAACAGTATCTACAGAAGATTTACTTTTAAAACCGCATCAGATATTGTACATTCATTAATAAACATCTTAGACAAGTTTAAAAAGTTATCAAGGAATAAAACACTGCAGGACGTGATGTTAAAGGAAAATAATCAATGCCATGGTGATAAAAGTTGATTATTTGTCTATAACTGCACGTCCTGGAGTGTTTTATCCCTCTTATACTACAGCAGCATGACATGTCATACTTTATATCCATTCATAGTTACATGTAATGCTGTGGAGTGTCAGTGACACAAGTTCATTCCTGTTCTCACTTACGTTATAGCAGCTATAAACAGTCGTTCGCTCACCAGCCGATTTTATCCCCCTCTCTTAAAGTCAAGAAGAGAAAAAAATAAACAACGCAACTTGCCGTTTTACTGAGAAACCACAACGAAGTGTAAACTCCTCTGAAAACGTAAAGTTACAGCTTTAGCGCTGACACTGGAGACTCCTTCGATACATGCTGAAAAATAAACATCTCCTTACAGAAAACGTCACGATGTAACGATTTTTTAACCCGTTTAGTCCGCGGTACAAGTCCGGCAAGTGAGCCGTTACTATAGAAACGATAACAATATAGAACGAGCGCATTTACTGTATATAAACCTGTGATGTGCAGCTGCGCTACTTTCAGAGCCGCTGCTATAGAAAATTAATCAACACCTCCTGACCAATCACAATCCAGAACTCTGGTAAAGTGTCATTCTAGTAGATTTTTACCTTAACATGGTAAAGAATTTAGTTCAATTCACACTGTTTGTGCAGATAATGTAGTTTTAATTACCGTAATGTTTTCCTAGCCTTCTCCGCAGACTCACAACTCTGTTCTTCTCTTTTTCAACAAGACGTTGACGTACTGCATTCTCCGAGCTCTAAACACCACCCAGAACCCCCCGTGTGGCTGAAGGAGATACCTGGAGCTTTAGTTCTTCCCCGTAATAAAAGAAGTTTTGAAATGCCTCCGTCATGCGCAATAAATATAGAAATAACCCTAAACTCAAACTGTCATACCGGATAACACCTGGACAGAGAAATAAAAAAAGAAAGGTTCAATGAAGAGGAAATCAGTATTCAGCAGCCCGCTGCTCTTCCTTCAGGTTCCATTAACTTCAACCAACAGAATCACAGATCATAAACATACTTTGATGGCAGCTATTATTCACG
This sequence comes from Stegophilus panzeri, assembly GCA_024331685.1. Classification (NCBI taxonomy): domain Eukaryota; kingdom Metazoa; phylum Chordata; class Actinopteri; order Siluriformes; family Trichomycteridae; genus Stegophilus; species Stegophilus panzeri. The sequence continues at coordinate 1,182,737 of JANDJT010000179.1, read as the reverse complement.
ATTATTACACCACAGCGATGCCGAATTCTCGAATCTGATTGGTCAGAAAGTGTTGATGCATGTCCTCTGACAGGTTTATATTAACGCACTTGTTATAATATGTTATCGTTTCTATAGTTCCTGTAAGGAGAAATGCGTATATTTAACATTTACGGAAGGAGTCTCCAGTGTCAGAGCTCTGTACAGAAGCTGTAACTTTAAGATTTCTGACATCTTTAGTGAGACAGAGGAGGAGGTTTTTTTTAATTACAGTCTTACAGTATAAACTTGAAAAAATAGATGGCGTAGAGAGGCGCCGGCTGTTTATAGCTGCTTTAACGTAAACGAGAACACGAACTAACTTGTTTCACAGATGTTCCACTGTAACAGTAAATGTAAACATAAATGCATAAAAAATAAGTGTGATTCTATTTCAGAAAACGTTTCAATTCAAATCAATTCGACGAGTCACCTTTTATGCAGTCTTAAATTCCTTTTCTTTATCATACACTACAGGCTTTGTTTGTTCAAAACAGCTCTTTTACTTCTCCTGAACAAGAATATAATATGAACCTTCGTGTGCAGTTTAAACTTTATACCTCGGTAACCATGACGATGTATCCGACAGTCAGGATGAGCTCTGTCACTGCATGACTCAGAGCGCTCTTTGTTAAAAGATGTGTTTATCCTTAGCTATCTTCTACTTATATGGACCAGTTCGCCTATAGAGACACTTTCCATGACAGCGTTCATACGTTTCAGACAGCGAAAGGAAATCGGTGCATCCATAGTGAGAGATAATAGCACTTAATAACAATCATTATGGCAGGCTTAAGACAGGTGACATTGGAGGATTGAGGTAAGAGTTGAATTATACGGTAAGTGTTTTATCTTATATCTGAATGTACAGTGAATTTACAATTATTATTATTTTTTTTTTACATTTCTGCATAAATATGACCTAAATATATATTTCAGTAATTAAACAAAGCAAAGAAAAGCATATGGAAAAAAAAAAAAAGCTTCTTCTTTGTTAAAAAAGTCCAACAATTTATATAATTATTTAAATACATTTATACATTTATTTACTTTTCATAAGTTTATATATAATTATACACTTTTAAATATATTGTTAATTAGACTGAAATACAAAAACATTTCCAGTTGATTTAAATAATGGTGAAAATCTTTTTTTTTTTTTTGCTGCTTTATTTAATTTTAGACTCATTTTACATCCTCCTGTGGGACGTGTCACTTCCCTTCTTGCGCTGAATATTTCAGCATCATTTCACAGCTATTTTCAGCAGCATACACCTCTGTCTCAACAGGAAGTGATGTGAATAGGTTTTTTTTTTTTTTTTTTTTTTTTTTTTTGTCAAGAAAGAACAGGTGCTTTTTTTAAATCCTCCACTATTTCAAATTATGATGAGTATGTCAGGAATGTAGTTCTCCTTAATTTGATATTTTTTGTCAAAGCTGAACAGTGGGATTCCTTCCTAATGCCGACCTGAAATATTCGGTTTATTATTTATAGACTCTCTGTTTCTCAGCCTCTTCATTTAAAAAAACTAAATAACCAACTAATGAACTAACTAAAGATCTAACTAACAAAGTAACTAAAAAGATTTAAATATAATAATTATAGTAGTAGTAGTAATAATAATAATAATAATAATAATAATAATAATAATAATAATAATACAAGCAAAATGACATAATATTTTTTTGTTT
>JANDJT010000179.1:1155327-1180927 GCA_024331685.1 Stegophilus panzeri | reverse complement strand
TAATAATAATAATAATAATAATAATAATAATAATAATAATAATAATACAAGCAAAATGACATAATATTTTTTTGTTTTAGGAGGCCATCAATTTAAATATATTTACTTTAAGTGAATGTACACATTTATTATAGAGTCATTTGTAGTTTATTGGACTCATACGCGTATAACACACATGTATACATTCATGTTTATACATTCAAATATATTTATTATTAGACTGAAACACAAAAACATGTCCAGTTAAAAGAGGAAATGATCATAATATTGTCACATGACACTAACTCACTCACTAACTAGCTAACTAACTAAAAAGCTCACTCACTAACTGACTGACCGACTGACTAACTAACTCACTCATTCACTGACTGACCGACTCATTTACTAACTATCTAAATAACTGAATAATGATATAACTAACTCACTCACTCACTCACTCACTCACTCACTAACTAACAAAACAACTATATAACTAACTCACTCACTGACCAATTAACTAAATAGAGAAGTCACACAATCACTCACCAACTACCTAACAAACTAAATATCTCACTTACTTACTAACTAACTAGCTCTCCAAGTAACTAACTAAACAACTAAATAACTAACTCACTCATTAACCAACTAATTAAATAACTCTCTTGCTCACTCATTCACTAACTACCTAACGAACTAAATACCTCAGTCACACTAATTAACTGAACTGACTAAATAACGAAGGAAAAAACTCACTCACTCACTAGCTAACTAACTAACTAACTAACTCACTCACTCATTAGCTAGCCAAAAAATAAATAGATAGATAGATAGATAGATAGATAGATAGATTAGCAGATAAATAAACAAACAAACTAATAAACATTTATATTTCCATTTTAGAAACATTTTTTTATTTTGATATTTTACATACTTTATTATACATATATTTACACATAATTATAAATGGATCAAAATACAAAAATATGTCCAGTTGAATCAACAAATAAGCAAAAACCTCACAAATCATCATCATTATTATTATTATTATTATTATTATTATTATTATTATTATTATTATTACTATTTATTTGTTTGTGGTTTTTTTGGGTTTTTTTTGCTTTATTTTATTTTAAGCTTTTACATCATCCCATGTGCCACTCTTGCCCTGAATATCATGTCAGGGCTAACTCTGTTATTTTGGGCAGCGTATACCTCTGCCTCAGCAGGAAGTGATGTGAGTAATTTATTAGTCAGGAAAAGACGTATTTCTTGTCGCTGTTCCATCGCGAGTGTCTCTGCAGGAACCTTCCTCATGACACATCTCATATCATTTTTTTTTATATCCATCTCTAGTGAAAGCAGCTGCTGAGAATGAAGGCTGTCATCTGCTGCCTGCACATGAAGATGTTCCTGACGTGTGCTGGAAGCTGTGAGTGTGTAACCCAACTCATTTCATGGTGATTGCATCAGTATTTTTCTGGTTGTGTTTGGCTGAATCAGGAATCACTGTTGATCTGCGTATCCACTCGAAGCCCATCGAAGATCTGCACATCAGTGTGTGCGAGAATTCTGAGGAACGCTTTCAGTGTGGCCCGTATTCACACATATTTATTATTTCTGTTAAGCACAAATCGCTAAAATGATTTTATTTCTCATTTCTAATCTGAATTCAACACCGGTCACAAGTGATTGTTCACAGATGTAAATAATTTTTAAAAAATCCATTAAATAAAATATAGAAGTCTGCATTGAAATAACCACTCATGATGAAATTTGTTTACGTATAAATTGCCCAACTCCAACAACGAAGTATTTAATAATGTAGTAAAGTGCTAACATACTGTACATCTCACCACCTGTAAATGTTCAAACCCAGTGAAAAACGTCAGTAGCTCCTGCCAAAGCTGACGCCCATCTGCACCCAGATGTTGTTGGAATAACATTTCTTCATTATGACCATAAACATCCCCTGCATTTGAACTTGGGAGGTCAGTAAAGCTCCGAATGCTGTCATATCAGTTTATTAAAATCTCCCATCAGTCCCAGAGCTGCAAGCCGGTCTCCTCATTATCGTTGTGCTGCCTCGCTGTGTAAATGACCTCCTGACTGCTAGCAAAGCAGCTGGAGCCTGTAGCCTCAATGACAGACCTGCACTATTAAATTATGGAATGTTGAATTTATTTTACAGTAAAATGTCATTTATTTCACTTTGTCACACCAGCCCAGGACATTACTTTAGCCTTTCGCTTCCAGCCAAGGTCACGATTTCAGTGTAGCTCGAGTTGTCCATTTCTGGATCACTTCCTGGTTTTACACTGTATTACTTCAGCATACTTAACAACACAATGCGAAGTCTTGCTATTCTTGAGCATATCTCTTTCAATCACTGTTCCCGTGTTTAAATCTCTTGCTGTGAGCTTTGTTTACCTGCTAGGATTATCCTTCCGGTTGGTTCTTTTGTGCTAAGGTTGACCCTTACAGTACGTTCTCTAGGAATTTTCTAAATTTTCAGATATTCTTCTTTCCTTAGTCCAGTTTTCTTACACGTTTTCCTTGAAAAGTCCCAAAGCTTTATGCACTTTGGCGCTTCTGCTTTGTTTTCCTCTTCCGAGGATTTACTCATACTGGTAAAAATATACTCTGATACCAGCATCCGATACCAGGTGATACCACATGACGTAATCCTATGTTGCGCTAATGAACAGCGAAATTACAGAAATCTGAACGTATTTATTAATGATTAATGATCAAAGCAAAGCAAAGTCCCAAATCAACTCCTTTCCAATACTGTATGTAGGGTGTAACCCTGTGTGCCCTACCTAGTGCCCTACATGAACAATAGAACACCATGTGAGATTCAGTCACAGAAAAAGTCTGAGTCCTTTTACTGTATGTTTTTTGTTGTTGTTGTTGTAAATGTTTTGGCACCTCTGTCTATTAAACATACTGTTTAAACGTCCTAATATCTGAAAACATAAATCAGGAGGAGATAATTGTTAGGATCACACAATATCAGTGATGTTGCTGATTGATTAAGTACGTTACTCAGTTCAGTATCAGTATATTGGTATTGATGAGTACTCAGAGATGTGTCCAGCCTCTGCACCAGTTCCTCTGAGCTTCAGCTTTACATGAATACATGAACATTTCTTTCTTTCTTTTTTTTACACACACATTTAACCATGCCTAAACGAATCCATGTCCTACACCTGCATTCATTTACAAACAATGAGTTTTTCAGAGCAATTTTACTGATATAGCTTGCCTTGAGAGGTATCCTAAGAAGTGCGTTAAAGATTTGTTTTGTGAAGACCCGAGCCTTTTTTCTCATGAAACTAATAGACTGACTCCAGCTGAAAATAGCACGTATTGCATCGCTCGGCACTTTCACAAATTGTTGTGCAGCTCTGCATGGACTTCAGAGTTTTAAAGAGTCTATAGATTCAGGTTAATGTCCTGTGCTGTGTTTGCAAATATCATATATTTTATCATAATAATAAACTTTATTTTTATATAGCACCTTTAAAGCAGCTTCTCAAGGCACTTTATACAATAAGAAAATACCAAGAAGAAAAGAAAATACACAGATAAAAACACAAAACATACAAAAACAAAGAACAGACTTGAATACAAAATGGTTAAAACCATTAAGAAAAAGCTAACCACACTGTACAAAGGGTATGGCCATAAGCATACTTTCAAATTAGGCTAAAATTTGACCCTGTGGTGGCACTAGAGCGTTGGCAGCACTTGGCCCCCATTGGTCAGAATTGTTCCATAGACCCTTCCCAATCAGTGTGCCAAACCTCACAGCTTTTTACCAGACGGTTCTATGGGGTTCCGAGCTTTGCCCAGGATAAAGACGTTTATTCATATCACTCAAAAGACAAACAAACTTCAACCAATAAAGAGCATAACAACGGTCATATCAGGTACCAGGACATAACTGTAGAAGAAAGAACAAATGAAACAGCACAGCAAAGCAGCACATGATTATTATGATTAATGTTGGAGAGAAACTTTACATATCCTGTATTTGAGTGATAAAGCCACCGGAGCTATCGATCAGCTCCAAACACCTCAAGCTGCAATGGTGTGCAGGTGATAAGTAGACTCCCTAAAAAAAGCCCACAATCTGCAAACTCAGAGCCACAGGAAGCAGAGCCAAAGAACCAGCAGCAAAACGGCAGGACACCAAAAATCAGCTGTCTAATCTCCAACACCATGCAGGCCGATGTTCAACACGCCAAGCAGGGAAGGGCAGATGGCAGGCAGGTATAGTGCAGCAGCAGGGGTCCACCTAAGCACCAGGAGCAGTAAAGCTAGCAAGTAGGATGTAAAATATGGGCAAAAATTCTGTTTAAGGCAAAACACTGTAACAAAATGATCTAAATTTAATTCAGACAGTCACTTACGACAGTGTGACACAGGATTTGCAGAGGTGCCATCATTATTAACAAAGAAACTAACCTTCTAGCTTCTGCTTGGTTGGAATGAAAACCTGCACCCACACCGGCCCTTTCCGGATAAGATTGGACACCCCTGATATAGCGGAATAGCATTGGATTTCTTCAGTTTGTCACTAGCTACAATTAGCTAATGATATTGAGTTCGTAATGCTAGAACACTTTATAAGATTTTTTTTTAGCTTGCAAGACAATAAAGAAATGTTTCTTGTACCTTTGAATCCTACTTCCTAATTGGAATTGGGCACCACATTATGCCTTTATATTTAGATGTGGTTTAGTATTTTAGCCCAAATTAGATTAGCCACCTCAATCATGTCACTGGGGCTAACCTGGTGTCACCCCATTGTAAGAGGTCTCTGTTCATCCCTGCAGCCCCGCCCACTAGCTTTCTATTGGTTCCAAAAAAAATCAAACGTCATTCTTTAATAAAGAAAATATTGCAACGGTTGGCAAATTGCTGTCAAAAAAGAGGAATAAAACACTCAGGGTTGTACTGTTTTAGGAAAACTTAAACACTAAGTGCTTTGCAGTAAGAGCAAGTATACTTTAATGCTAGCATGCCTTTCGGAGAATGTGCTCAGCTCAAAACTAGTCACAAATGATTTTTGAGTTACTTTATGACTGCAGGCTCTGATCTTCAAACAGTCAGAGAGCTGTAAGTTCAGAATTCTGAACCGAATGGAGACTAAACCTCAGACCCCCAGAGCAGAACAGTACTGCCCTGCTTAATTATGCAGCTTGAGATTTCTCATCTGCGTCCAGGCAAAGAAAGGCAATTACATAGAAATGGTTAGATAACGAAATCCAGTCATAGGAGAACTGAAAACACTTATTATGGTTTGAGCTCTCTTTCGGGGATCAGGGATTTAAGGGTGTGATATATTTTACATACTCTGAAAGGCTCCGAGTAAAACTTTCATTTGTCCTATAAAGAAAGATATCAAGATCCTCGCATGTTTTCCCGTGCTTAGATATCTTACAGATTTAAAATAAAGAAATAAATAAAAGTGAGGAGGGAAAAACAATCAAGACAGGATGTATAATCAGGAAGACAATCATTCACTTTCATGAAATGATTCTACTCATCACGGATGACTTTTACAAACCCAATCAAGAAGGAGGAATGTTTCTAAATACCATTACATCAGATCTGACACCAGCCTGAATTTTACACAAGATGCAGAAGAACTCTAATGAGTGAGTGAGGGAAAAAAATGTGTTATTATATTGATTGTGGTGATTGTGGTGCATTTTAATGAACCTATCCAGGGTAAGTTGCCTTTGCTGTAATTACCGATTGGGATAAAACCTTCCTGTTTAAATGCTCTTTACTTACAGTGGGGGAAATAAGTATTGGACACGCGCGTCAACATTTTTTTTAGTAAATATATTTCCAATGAGGCTATTCACATGAAATTTTCACCAGACATCAGAATTAACTCAATAAATCCAGAAATATAAAGAATTCACAACATTAAAGTCCATAAATTAAGTTATGTGTAATAAAGTGGAATGACACGGGAGAAAAGTATTGAACACGCTAACTGAAATGTATTTAATATTTAGTGGAGAAGCCTTTGTTTGTAATAACGGCTTCAAGACGCTTCCTGTATGAAGAAATTAATCGGCCGTGGTATTCAGGGTGATTTTGGCGTGTCAGTTAGCATGTCAGTTAGCGTGTCCAATAGATCACGGGCATGCGATATTGATTTTCACCCTTGACCCTTGTGAAAAGAGATTTCTCCAGATTCTCTGAATATTTTGATGATATTATGTACTGTAGATGATGAGATATTCATAGTCTTCGCAATTTTACTTTTTACCACAAATTGTAGACGCAGTTTTTCGCAGATTGCTGAACCTCTCTGCTCATCTTTACATCTGAAAGACTCCGCCTCTCTAAGATCCTCTTTTTATATGCAATCATGTTACTGCCCTGTTCCCACTTAACCTCCAGCTGTTTATTTTTACTAACACTTACTTTTCCAGCCTTTTGTTGTAACCGTCCCAGCTTTTTTGAGACGTGTTGCGGCCATCGAATTCAAAATGACCTTATTATTATTTTTTTATTAAAACGGTACATTTCCTCAGTTTAAACATTTGATATGTTTTCACGTTCTATTGTGAGTAACATACAGGTTTATGAGATTTGCAAATCATTGTGTTCTGTTTTTATTTACATTTATTTACATTTTACACAGCGTCCCAACCTTTTTGGATTTGGGCTTGTACACACAGTTACTATACCAACCTATAGAAAGAGTTCCTCGACTCGCATGACCAACATGAGAGTAAAATACGCGTGAAATATGGGTGAAATTTCTAAGCCAACCGTGTAAATAAATACTTGATTAGCTATGGCAGTTTCTGTGTTCATAATAAATGCCTCAGGGCAAGAAGAAGTGGAGCTGTGTACAGTTAGAGAAATTTATATTTAATAGCAGTAAGGTCACGGAGGGAGCACTTTTATTTTCAGGTCAACAATTTTGCCAGGCGTGAAAAATATTAAATCAGCACCAGGTTAGTCTGAGACCACGTGTCCTGTCTGTCTAGAAGCATGAACACAAGGTGCCAGTGTGTTGGATAAATTAGCCTGTGGGTTTCCATGGTTACAGCATGGGCGTATAGGTGAAATTGTCTTTCATAAGAGAATTAAAGCTTATTCAACAAACTGAAATCAGATTCTTTTTTAGCAGTGTAGCACTTTAACATCGTACATCATATAATATTATGCAGTATATCTGTATTACTTAACGTAGGCCAAATGTCAGGCTTGTCTTAGTCAAAGATTTGTACTTCTCCAAAACTCTCACGCTTTCTTCAGTGGATGCTGCTGTAATCGTAAAAACTGTCCTGTGCTCATCCCAGGACTTGGAGTTAAGCTACGCTCATAATTTCATACCGAAATTGCGCACATCCATATTCAGACCTCAGATGTAACCACAGACTTAAGCTCTATTCAGTTGTTACGCACATGGAGGTGTGTCTTACAAACATTCGATTCTGACCGTGCATATTTCCTGCATGATATTGCCTCGAGTGAGGAGCATTATTAAGTCCAGCGCCACCATCTGACAGTTTGATGGAACCACACTTGAAAATGTCATGCTGAAATGCATGTTTTGGCTGTAAATGCACTCGAAATAATATGGAATTAATATGACATTCAAGGTCAAATTCAAAACAGAAATATGACATGATTGTATTTTCTCATTTGTAAGTCGCTTTGGATAAAAGCGTCTGCTAAATGAATAAATGTAAATGTAAATGTAAATGTAAATGATTAGTTCATTCACAATATACCATGGTCTGTCTGAATACTCGATTCTGATTGGCTGTGTTCAAACCGTATAATGCACAGGTAATTCCCGTCAATTTAACCACCATTCTAAATGAATGCACCGCCTACAGTATAAACATTTGTAAGCGTAGTAACATAGAGTTATGGTTGCAGTTAATTACAGTAGTTGAACATTATATATAGTCATTATATATTATATATATATAATGACATTATATAACATTATATATATTCATTATATATATCATCATCATTCATAGTAGAGATGCGGCACAGACACAGGTAATTCACACATGCACAATTTCTCTCTTTCTCTCACTAATAACTATTTATTATAATTCATTCATAATACATGTAATCTTATGGCACTACTTTATCTCTGTATATGATTTAGAGTGGGCAGAAATTCATATCTAATGACCCGGATGAAAAATAACTAATGAAAATTAACCGATATTTTTATTCTTTCAGTCAGATTTTGTGCTGCAAACATCAACGACAGCTTTAACTTGTCAATGCTGGGAAGTGGCGGTGATATAAACGGGATAATCCACAGCTAGGTGTGCGTTATACTGTGGGTCTTTACGTCCACGTCGTGCATTAAAATCAAGTAACGCACACCTAGCCGTGGATTATCCCTTACACATACAATATATATGAAAATGAATTCAATTTAAGTGAGCTTTAAGCATTAGCCGATGAGTGCTCGGTCGGCATGTTTTCTTCACAGGAGAGCGAACTGAATTAACCAAAACATTGGCATAATTTTATTAATACAACAAATCCTATGAATGAAATGATCACACCTATTAAAATCAGGATAGAATAGCCTACATCCCATGCACAAACCTTACAATTTCATAACCTCGATTTAGTGCCTTCATTAACTATCTATAATTAACTGTTTGTCATCACTCTTTTACATCGGTGTACCGTAACGGTTTATAATCATTCATCTTCAGTGAGCACTTTATCCTGGTGGATCTGGAGTCTATCCTGGGAACACTGGGCATGAGGTGGGAACACAGCTTGGACAAGGTGGAAGTCAAACACAGATACAGGAGAATATGTGACTTTTCCCAGATATTCTGCCCATCTATCCTTTTCTCAAAATGGCTTCTTCTAAGTAGTCCATACTGCATTTAAACACGACCACAACCTCAACCTCATAATATCATATCCAAGAACATCCGTGCAGCCATTAGCATTTAAATGAAATATTTATAGCTGTCACATCGTCACCTAGATGATGCTGCATGGTCAATTCCAATCCAACACAACAAATAATATAAAAAATGCCAATGGAAGCTCACTCTGGATCTGATTGTGCTTGAAATAGTCATTTTTAAATCATGACCATAACCAGTCCCTGCATGTGCTAGCTCGATCTTGGGAGGTCAGTGAAGCTTCCACTGCTGTCATATTAGTTTATTAAAATCTCCCATCACTCCGATGGAGTTCATTCCACAGTCCCAGAGCAGAAAGCAGCATCGTTCAGCTGCCTCACTGTGTAAATGAGTTGCCCTTGGCTACTAGCAAAGCAGCCAGAGATAATATTTCACCTACGTGACACATAGGATGTGGAATTGTTTCAGGCAATGATGATGCATGATGCAAGTGCTTCTAGTTCACTTTCCGATAAGTTTAACCTGTTTTAACTATGAGGAAGTAAATAAAGTCTGATTATTACAGTGTGTCAGAGGAAAAATATCTCTCTCCTGAAATGGCAATATCCTCCAAGGAATAAACTAGCTTCAGTTGGTGTTTAACAGTTTGCGGTAAAATAAATAAATAAATAAATAATTTGGTTTGCATAAACTGGTTGCAACAGTGTAAAAAATAATATTTACTTCTAGAGATTGCCATGTTTTTGATATTCTTAGTTTTGTAATGAGAATTAGCTAAAATGATGGTTTACAGTCTTACTTATAGCATATTTACTAAAAAATTAAAGTATGCGAATGCTTAGTTACTCACTTGTTTCTCGTGAGCATGTAGTGACTGCTACCGTTTTCGCTTGTGGGCGTGGCCTGTCCAACATTTTTTTTTTGAGTTGAATGAGAAATTATAGTAGCCAAAAAGTAAAGCATGTTCAGCCCACTTTACGATGACTTAAGTTTAAAATGTATTTAAGTTTGATTTATGTCACATGCTCAATTTCGTTCTCGCCTTGTTCTATGGTTAGATTAGCAAAGAAAGCTAAGCTAACCGTACTAGCAATGTGCACTCATCAGAGCATCAGAGGCATCAACAATCTCTGCTACTTCCTTCCAAGCTTTATTTTTGTTTCTATATACATTTAATGAAAGGTCAAATATGACAAGATGATCATATAAGATGAATAAGATATAAGATCATATAAGATCAGGATAAGATGAACCCAGGGTTCCGAAGGAATCCATCTGAGACAATTGTTTAGATTTACTTTGGCTCTACTGTATCATACCTAATTTACATATGATTGTGAAAATGTCAATTGAAATGTCATTGTGAAAGTAAATAAACGATTAGTGTTTTCTAGTGTGATTGCAGGTTATTTAGCAGTGGTTTATTACAAAGTTACAAAATACTCCATAATATATTACAGTATGTAGTACATGAGTTTCAAAACATTACTTGTTTTACTGTGTCCTAGTTGTTGTTTTTAAACAGTTCAAAATATCATATGCATTCAAAATAAGAGTGTAGACACGAGTGCATGTCGTGTTCATATGGTAAATGGAAAAAAAATATATCATATAATTAAGTCTTATATTCATTTGTCACAGTAACAGACTTCCACAAATGTATTACCTGCCCGTCGGTTGTATTAATTCACACTTTGTTTGTTTATTAAGTGACACGGTTTAGGTGATGAACGAATGAATTTACCTGGATTCTGCCTACAGTTTTAAGGTAGAAACATCCCGAATTGCATTTTCAGAAACATTTGCAAGCACAAACCTTCACTGAATCAAAAATAAAGCCCACAAACTACTGTTCTGATCCGATGAAGTTAGCTTGATTGAGCTGCCTGAACCGACGCTAATGTGTTCCATTATGAATGAGGACAATTTTATTGTATTTCTTAGAAAGAGAAAAAGCTGCAAGAAACCACGCACACATTCCAGCTATAATTACCCACTCATACATTTTTATGCGCTTCATGTGCATGAATTAAAAAGAAATCCCAAAGTGCATCGTGTTATGCAAATTAAGATTTAATCTTATATATGACAAAATCAATTCAGCAACATCAGTCACCTGCGCAAGTCATAAAAGCAATACACATGAGTCTTTATTTATGAATAAAAATAAAACACGAAGAAAAGCTTTAAACGCTCCTGCTTTTTCTTGTAGAGTAATGTTGATTCGTTTTCTACAGTATAACTGCTAGCTCTGACTGTAGCGCAGCCGCACATCCCAGGTTTCTACTAATGCGCTCGATTTTATACATTATCGTTTCTATAGTAACAGCTCATTCACACGGACGTGTACGCCGGACGCTCCGATAATAATAAACAAATTAAAAATGTCTGAAATAGTTGACATGGAGAGGTTTTCGGTAAGGACAAACGTGTTTATTTAACATTTATGGAAGGAGTCTCCAGTGTCAGCGCTTTGTAATGATCAGAGCTACTATACGTTTTCTGACTTTTCTCTCTATGACAAGCTGTGTTGTTTTTTGTTTTTTTGTCTTATTAACTTCAAGACAGAGAATAAAGCGAGGCTGGTGATGGAGCGACTGTTTATAGCTGCTATAACATGAGTGAGAACAGGAACTGACTTGTTTTGCGGACGTTCCTTAACTTTAAAAAGTCTGACGCATCATTCAATGATGAATAATAGCAAATTGCTGTGGTATAAGAGGAATAAAACACTTCACTAAAACTTCACGCTACTGTGAGGAATGACTTGCCTTTGTTTACTCAAACCTACAGACTTCCACAAATGTATTACCTGCCCGTCGGTTGTATTAATTCACACTTTCTTTGTTTATTAAGTGACACGGTTTAGGTGATGAACGAATGAATTTACCTGGACTTAAAGCCTACAGCTTTAAGCCGAACATCCCACAAGTTCATTTCTACTCTGTCTGAACTAAAGCATTTAACAATTTAAAAGACAGAGACAATTGGTCTGTTATCTCTGAAGATATTTAACAAGGCAGGGATGCATTGCCCCTGAAGCCCAGCCCATTCTGGAAACTTCACTGAGTTGACGGAAAGTCACACCGAGTCGAACTCACGGTTCCGTTTTCAATATCGTGCCCTGAAGCTGTTCTGATACTGTCCTGAGACTCCCTCAGCTCATTTATTAAACATATCTCCAGTTTAGACGTCTAACCCGAGCTAAAGCGGCTGAGAAAATGAGCTCTGAGTAACAGTTATGACTTATTTTAAAATTTAAGCCTTCATATTCTCCATCACGGTGTACCGTACTCCTGTTAGTGTGGTCTTGTATGGGTGTATATTTTTTATTATGAAGATACAACATTTCGCTTGTCTTTGAACATTAACCCAGGGCGGCTATTCCACCGATGCAGACTACAAAACAAGGAGAAGGGGCGCCATTAATTAATGAGAGAGGAGAGATAACAGGATCCAGTGCAGCTGTTGGAGAGCTGTATTAGTAAATCAATGCGGCTGGATTTCCCACAGTGGAAATTCGTGGGAATGAGGGCTGCAGGATATTTGATGAGATGCAGGACAAACCGGCAGCACGGTGGTAAAACATGGTGATGAGAAAGACTTTGATCTGTAAGTCAAGTCACCGAGACTAGAGTACAAACAAACCCCTTCTACACATCAGTGCCAACCTGGGCCAATTTCACACTCCCTGCTGCTCATAAAACAAATGTGAGGCGACCCAGAAAATGTCACTGTGGCTGAATTCTGGAAAATATTCGCAAAAATCTTCTGCGACTTTCTGCGATTTCTTCCCATGGGACATCTCTGAAGTCTATATTGAAATTATTTTAATAGTTGTTTACATAGTGAGTAGTGAGTAGTGAATAGCACCTACACATAGTGAGTAGGTGTGGTTCACTCAGTACACCACGGTCTCAGGTGTATATCTGAGCTGCAGATTTCAATCGAAGATGAATTACCAGGTGACGCCACTTCTTCATTCCCGGTTGGAGCGAGCGTTTATTAAGTGTTCCTCTATTCGTTCCTAACAAGGATTTAGATGTGAAATTAGCAGACCTCGGTAAACTGGCAAGTAAAATTCAACTTGGGTGTAAATGTCAAGCCTTGAAAACTTTACATCCTTCAGAAGAGGAGCACGAGAGTTTATGCCTTTGTAAAAGATTGCAATTGTGTATTTATTAAACAGCAATGTACCATACTTTTTATAATGATGAGTCTTTATTAATCACATATACATTACAGCACAGTGAGATTCTTTTCTTCACATACCCCAGCATGTTAGGAAGTTGGGGTCAGCCATGATACAGCACCCAAAAAGGGTTATACAAAGATGGTTAAGGGCCTTGCTCAAGGGCCCAACAGTGGTAGCTTGGCAGTGCTGGGGCTTGAACCCCCGACCTTCCGATCAGTAACCCAGAGCCTTAACCGCTAAACCACCACTACCAATAGTTACAGTTATATTTTTGGCTCTGGCACTGGAGATTCCTTCCACGTGTGTATTCACTTGAAAACATTTCAGGTGGTTAAACTTATAAACGAAAGTTCACCTGCTGCCCTTAAAAACATTCTGTAAGTAAACCCAACTTGAAGATAAGTTTTACAAGTCAAGACGAAGGATTACTTTAAGATTATTTTTTTTTTGAAAACTTATAAACTTGAGATCGATGTCATGACAACTGGAGTTAAAGAGAAGAAATAAGTTCACATAACTTGATCATGTTTTACAGTGTTGTTACTATAGAAACGATTCGACAGATTCGACAAATCAACAATGCTGTGGTATAAAATAGAGTTGAAAAACACAATTTACACGTAGTTAGCATATTTTGCATAGTTTTATAGAATGTTTATGAATTAAAAGAAAAAAAACTTTTGAAGAAAAATCACTGAGTCACTTAGTTCTCAGGAAATTTTATATGAAATATTTCAGATTGAATCATTACATCATGTAAGAGAAGGTCTGTGCGTGTACAGTATATACAGCATGCTTTTAAAGGTTTTAAGAAATAACCGTTCTGACAATATACAAGTCAATATAAAAAAAAGGAAACTAGATGGATCTCTCTCTATATATCTCTTTTTGTCTCTCTCTCTCTCTCTCTCTGTCTCTGTCTGTCTCTCTATACCACAGACAGAATTAGACCACCTGATGAAATCACACACACTCAACAGCCAAATTGCATGCACCATTTATAAAGCGGCTCTCGATGATGAAGGGCATAATTATTCTAAGTGGAACCTTTCTTTTTTTAAAATGAACTTGTTTTTTAGAGATCAAAGAGGTCCTTTTAGCGGTGCTGATTTGGTTGGTGGGAATAATTTACTCGAGATATTGTTACGAAACCACATCACAAACCCCACTGAGCAAATCAGTGAAAGTCTGATGCATGGGGAATGAGGCTCGTGTTGCTTGTGTAAACTCCTTTCAGCGGTTTATATAAAAGGGCCATGATTTGGTTTTCACTATGACCTTGTAATCTTACCGAATGTTGTTCCACGGATTGGCATGATGGCGTCAAGCTGAGGGCACGGACTGAATAAACTACTTCGTGTCATTCTGTTCTAGGAAACTAATCAACAACGTGGTGTTGTGATGAAACGCGGTTAGTGTTTCAAGTCCGAAAATGAAATGACAATTTTTCTATAACCGCGGATCTTCATCGATAATTTCACAACACGTCATGCTTTCCATCCATTTACTGTAAAGTTACAGAGTTACCTCACTTGTTACAAAAAGCTGACACTGGAGACTCCTTCCATACATGTTACAGTAAATAAATATCTCCTTAAGAAAAACTTTATCACATCAACGATTACACTGTGTTTTTTTTTTTTTTATTTTTTATTTATTTGTTCATGTAGAGCATCTGCCGTACCTGTAAGTCCCTGTATATGTTGTTACCATAGAAACGATTCAACAAATTCTACAATTCTGTGGAACTGTAAAAAAAATATAGTTTTTTTTTTAATGAAATTTATTAAGAGAGAAACACAATTTACATGCATGCCTGGCATATTGTGCATGGTTTTATAAATTAAAAAAAAAATAAATAAATACTTATGTAGAAAAATCTCTATGTGCACAACTGATTTTAAAAACAAGTCACTTTGAGAAAACAGGCCGGAAAAATAACACCAGTATTTCCCAGGAAATAGTGAGTATTTCAGCATGAAATAACATTGCATGATGCAAGGAAAGGTCCGAACACTAATCTTAGATGTCCTTAAGTTTTTAAAGGCGATTAAATATGGGAGATTTTTAAAAATGTGTTGAAATTCTACCTGAAAACAAAGAAAAATGCATAAAATTCATTATTCATATTTTGTGTGCTTAACAGAGTTGCATAAGCATGAAACTTTGTTTCATTTTTATTTATTTATTTATGTATTTTTATTTCACTTATTTTAGGAATTTTTAAATAAATTGGATATAATTGGATATTTGATGGAAAAATCCAAGAATGTGAACACGTGGAAGCTAAATCTCTGGTCGAAACCTGGATTTTCTGAGGAGTGTCGTGTTTGTCCAGCCTGTAGAAGACCTGATGTTCTAATAATATGCTGAAGGCTAAGATTTTCTCTCTGATTGCATCACTACATCAGCCGTAAGTTAGAGCTCTCGGTAAATAATGCATCAAAGCAGTCAGAGCTGGTGGGGTTGTGGCTCCACCACTGAATCCAGCACTAAAACTCTCGTCTGAAACCAGCTCTAATTGTGCCTTTGATGTTTGTTCTTCCAACTCATCATTCATTTATAGGATGATTAAATCTTCCCTTGATTAGATCGTGATGGTTGGTTTAATAAATACTTCCAGACGTAGTTAAACGATTAGCGTGTGCAGGTGCGCTCGCACGTGGACAGTGAAATGAAAATGAAAAACAAATGCTATTTTACTAGGAGGGGAAAAAAAAATTCGTTATTAAACTTCAACTTTCATTTGAAATCTTTTGTTATTTAAGAGATAAAAATTACTATTATCTTCCCAACGCTGATTATTTTCCAATAACAACACAACCCCAATGTTTTACTCCATATAATGTTGTGGAACAAATTAGTTCTTAATCTTTTTTATTGCTTAGGAATGTAATTATAGAGTTTTTTGTAGCACTTTTGTTTTATAGAATCACTAAATTTAGTAGTTTGGGGGGGGGGGTCATTTTCTTAGCTTTATTTTAAGATTTGACAATAAATTAATAAGAAATGTCTTTTTAATAATAAAGGGATAAATAGTGCTTAATTTAGATCAAATGCTAAAGGATGCTTTATAAAGGTCCGCATACTGTACAATATACAGTGGCTTGCAAAAGTATTCAACCCCCCTGGAATTTATCAGATTTGTTTGAATCCAAAACTGAAAAATGCTGCTTGCATACGAATTCAAACCGCCTCGGTTCTGGAAGCTCCACAGGAATGATACGACTGATTTTACATCGGCCTTTCAAACATGAAAACATCTCCCATTTTCTCATTGTCATTAAAGAGGCTGTCAGTCAGAAGGAAATGAGTGAGAATGAAGACTAAGGAGATGAAGATAAGGGAATAGAATCTCATAACTGAGGAATCTGGTATCAAATTATTATTATCTAAGAGGTTAGGCGTCACAGTAAGCACTGCTGGATGAACAGTGAGAAAGTTGAAGCACTGTCTAGACAAGACCCTCCCTCAAAACTCAGCACAAAAACAAGACCGAGACAGGTGAGGGAAGGCACAGTGAGGCCAACAGACAATCTGAAGGAGTTACAGAGTGAAGGTGCATTTATACAACCATTTCAAGAGCTCTGCATACCTGAGGAATGTATGAGGAGTGGCTAAAAAGAAACCATTGCTCAAGAAGAGCCATAAGAAAGAAGAAGAGTTACACAGTGAAGATGTGGTCATATGTTAACGAACACCATCCCTACAATAGTGAAACATGATGGTGGCAGCATCATTCTCTGGGGATTCTCTTCTTTTCATCCTCACAACCTGGGCTAAATAGATGGAGCACAATACAGGGGGATATGACAAGAAAACATGCTCTAGTTTGTTAAAACAAAAATAATAAACCTAAAGCTTGGGAGAAACGTCACCTTTCAGCAGGACAGTGGTCCTAAACACAAGGCCAAAGCAATGCAGGACCAGTTAAAACTGAAGGTGAATGCTCTACAGTGGCCAAGTCCAGACCTGAACCCCAGTGAGAATCTGTAGCACTGTTTAAAAATTGCAGACAACAAACAAACAACATTCAACCAACCGGAAGAACCAGGAGCAAATCTGCCAGGAAGAATGTGTGAGCATCATTCCCAAACAGTGTGCAAAGCGGGTAGGAACTTCACTGACCTCAACACACAACACACTTAATGCTGTTACTGCAGTAAAAGGTGGTTCTACCAACTACTATTCTGATGGGCGTGAATGCTAATGCAAGCAGTATTTTACAGTTTGAATTATTTTTTAAAGATCTGCTGACATATAATGCATTCTGACTTTGAAAACTGACTCTGAGAGCAAATTGGTCTGCAATAAAAAAAAAAAATTAAAAAAAAAAAGCGTCTGGAACAATCTGTGTACTGTAAGTGTTGTTTATAATCCAGACGAATCTGAGGACTTTTGGTTGTTGAACAATTCTGCAAGGTACTCTGTTTATATTTCTTGTTTTTTGCTATATTTCTCCTTCCTGTTTCCTTTAATGAAACGCTGTAAGGAAACAGATGATTGTGTGTCACAGTAAAAATACATCTGGCAACTCACTGTCACCTGTACACTGTCTGCGTGACGGCTTGCAGAATAAACAGTGTGCAGTATAAAATAAAACATGCATGAAGCCTGTTTAATGTGTTTCAAGGAGAGGGATTATTTATGACCAGCGTACGGCTTGATGTTTTCATTGCACATGTGTCTGAGGCTTCGTACTGACAGAATGCTCTTCCTTACAGCTTTTATAAGACGGAAAAATCCAATTATTTTCACGGATACAAATTAAATAAGAAAGTTAACATTTTCCGTTCAGCACACTGACCTTTGTTGTTAAAATCTCTGGACTATAAACCCTTGAAAACACGGTGCTGCTCCTTTTCATTTGGATATTTTCAGTCCAAATGGTGGGCAAATATGAGGTTAAACATCTTATTCACGCTAATACGGTCAGAGAAATTGGAGGCAGAGATCGGGCCGGGGGTCTTGCTGATGCATGTATATAATCTTCACAGCTTCACACTTGATTCTCAAATTCCTGGATTAAAAGTCAGAATTCTCTCCGTTGCTCATAAGGCAGGCAAAACACATCTCTCCCATAGTAACCACAGTGGCGTCGATGTTAAGTTCTGCTAGTGCTTGTGTAACAGGATTGTGATGCTATAGCAAATATTTGTCATTTAATGTCCAAATGCATCTCTATCCAACTGCTCTTATCTCCTGTTGAGATAACAGAGAGTCTGTTAATGTACACCAATCAGCCATAAGATTAAAACCACTGACAGGTGAAGTGAATAACACCTGATTATATCGTTGCAATGGCACCTGTCAAGGGGTGGGATATATTTATTAGGCAGTAGGTGAACAGTCAGTTCTCGAAGTCAATGTGTTGGAAGCAGGAAAAATGGGCAAGCGTAAGGATCTCAGCGACTTTGACAAGGTCCAAATTGTGATGGCTAGACGTCTGGGTCAGAGCGTCTCCAAAACGGCAGGTCTTGTGGGGTGTTCCCGGTATGCAGTGGTTAGTATCTACCAAAGTGGTCCAGGAAGGACAATCGGTGAACCGCTGACAGGGTCATGGGCTCCCAAGGCTCATTGATGCATAGCAAAGGCTAACCCGTCTGATCCGATCCCATGGAAGAACTACTGTAGCACAAACTTCTGAAAAAGTTCATCCTGGCTCTGATAGAAAGGAGTCAGAACATACAGAGCATCTCAGCTCGCTGTGTAATTTTCTGCATAGCCGCAGACCCGTCAGAGTACCCCTGCTCACCCCTGTCCACCGCTGAATAAGAGACAAGTTAGTTCATGTTCTCACCTACGTTCAATCCACAGTCATTAATAAACAGTCATTCCTTCACCAGTCTCTCTTTTCCCTTTAAAAAAAAAACAACAACAACAACACCACAGCTTGTCATCTTCAAGCGAAACAGGAAAGTTGTGCTAAAGTGCTTGAATGATTCACACAACAGCTAACAGCATTTTAGATTAAATGAACCTGACAGTAAAGCGAACTATCTAACTGAATATGGAAACAGTGAAGTGAAGTTTAAGGATGGTAAGAGTCGAGACAGAAAGAGTTCTTGCTCTGTCCGAGGTAGTGACATTTTCCAGCATTGAACATCACCATGTTCCAGAGAAGCACCTATCACATCACGCAACCTCGTAGAAAATCTACTCGATTCAAAATGAATGAACTCCCACCATTTACTCCTGAACCCAGTGATGGTTAGAACAGGGAATCGTGTGCGGTGTTATGGCCTCCATCTTTGTTGTTCTTTGTGTTGGAGTGTTTATACTCTCTCTGTGTATCGTGTATGTGTTTAGTCCATTTCAGGTCTTCCAGCTGTAGTCTGTCACTGCGTGAGTCGGCAGATTGGACTGATTAGCTTCACGCTTCACAGTCTTATAACTGTGATTGTGAACTGTGCATTTGTTTCTTTTCTCTGTTTTTTCCCCCTCTTTCTATTTGGTTTAGTTTGCTAGAATGTTGTAGCTGTTGATTGTAAAGATTTTGTATATAGATAACGAGTTTGGTTGGGGTGTGACTGCCATTTTGTTTAGGGATTGGGGTTTTGTGGACTTTTTTATATTAAGCGAGTAAAGTGGGAATTCTGTGTGTTTTGTTCGGTGCTTATTAGTCTGTATGTAAGGATGTTAGGTAGATGATCTATTTATGTACAACATATTTCCCTTTTTCTTTTTGTCCTATACATCAGTGTACTGCCTTTCTTAACATGTCACTCCCATAACCGCATTCATCCATAATATAGTTTTTCTTTTAAGCATTCTGCTACAGCAGGAAGACCTTCAGCCATAACACAACACACTGATGAACTACATTTAATGCTAACAAGCTAACAGGCTGCTAATATAAAGCAAGACCCGCCTTAATTTTCCTGGAAGTAACAAACAATACAATTAAAACAACACTACAAATTAACACGATATCTCCAAAACAATTCTTTCATATATGACACTGTATTAGTGCTCGTTGAAGTAAGGGACAAGTACGAAAAGCTCAAAAAACACCAGTTTTGACTTTATATATGCTTATTTTATTAAGTATTAGTATATACTCATTTAAATGTTTCCCTTTTATCAGTGTCGGGATAGATTTAATTATATTTTCCAGCTTTGTAATTTGTAGGAAACAATACCTGCTATAGCACAATCACACCTATTAGTTAGAGTAGAACAGTACAACTCCTACAGTACTGTATGTTGTTTTTCTTTATTTAAGCCTAGACATTGGTGAGGTAAGAACCTATTTCTGAAGTGAACATATCAATGAGAGCCTTAATTGTGGTTCATGGGCGAAATCTCTGAAGCATGCATTATTAATATATTCAATATTCCCCAAAGAAAATCCTCAAAGCATTCAGGGTTTGGTGTAGAAAAATCTTTACTTAATTTAATCTTCTCAAATTGGAGAGAGCGGAGCTGTAAGCCTTAGGATTTACTACAGTAAGAAAAATGATTCAGTCCATCAAGGATATAGTCCATCAAATAGAAAATAAAAAATGAATACATTATTTAATAAATTGTAGCAACACTACTGTAGGTCATTGTATTAAGTACATTTAACTTCGTGTTTATTTCTGTAAAATCCACTAAATTGCTGTTGTGAAAAAATTAAACCATTTAAAACGAGGAAAAATATCAAGTGAAAATGATAAGATTTTTTTATATTTATTTAAAGGATGTACCTTATTTGTCTTACTTTACCAAAAAAAAAGTGTCATTTCTTTTTTTTCTGATCATGTAAATAAATACCTTTCGAGAAAAGCTCTTGAATTAACAAAAAGCACTGTAGGCCAGTCCTAATAAAACCTACAGTGCTTATAAAGCAAGCTATCAGGCTCATTATTTAGACTAATAATACCTCTGAGTGTAATTTAATTCTTTAATGAGTTAGCAGAAGTCACGTTGTGGAATTTACTCTCGTAACTAAGTAAATAAATAAATAAATTAGTGCAATTATAAACATGAACTCTTACATGAAGACACCATTCCAATTCATACAAAGCGATATTAATGTGGTCCATTAAAGAATAAAGAAAATAAAATAGAAACTTTTCCCAGAGTAGTCTTGATCAGAGTCGTGCAATTGAGTGTAGAATCAGGTTCAGGTTCAGGTAACAATTACAGTAAATGAAACTGCTTTCTTTACCGTCTGTCTTGTTGTTTTTTCTCCCGCACCACCAGTCGACATCCCCACAGAGAAGGTTGACTAGAGAAGGTTGTAGACCATTAGTCTATGCAACCCCTAATAATTAAATCGATCTCTTAGTGAGGTCATATCTTCACATGGGTTCTCATTCCACTGCTATGCGAATGACACTCAACTCATTCTCTCCATCCCTCCTTTAGACACTCATGTTTCCACTCAGATCTCAGTATGCCTGGCCAACATCTCATCATGGATTGCAGCTCATCAGCTGAAACTTAATCCCAGCAAAACTGAACTGCTGTTCATCCCCGGTGATTCCTCCCCATGTCAAGATCTTGCAATCTCCATGGACAACTTGTTGAGCTCACCTTCAGGCTCTGCACGCAACCTTAGGCTAACCATTGACAATCAGCTGTCATTTTCTTCTCAAATTAATAATCTGACACCTTTATACAGGTCACTCAGGTGCTGGTTCAGTCCCTTGTCATTTTGAGTCTGGACTACTGCAACTCGCTCCTGGCAGGTCTGCCTCTGACTGCCATTTGTACTCTATTCTCATACTCTGTGCGACTTGTTTTCAACCTTCCTAAGTTCTCAAAACACCATCCCATTGCTACATTCCCTTCTCTGGCTTCCTGTAGCTGCCCGCATCAGATTTAAAACTCTGATGCTCACCTACAAAGCCAAAAATGGTCCAGCACCCAACTATCTCAAATCACTTAACATACCCCGCACTGCACCACGCTCCCTCCGAACCTCTAGCACCGATAGACTGGTCCCACCATCTCTCAGGGTACAAGAAAGGCATGCGTCAAGGTTCTTCTCTGTTCTAGCGCCTAGGTGGTGGAATGAACTTCCCCTAGATGTCCGAACAGCTGAATCACTGGCGGTCTTCAAACGATGTCTAAGGACCTACCTCTTACTGAAGTACTTAAACGAGCACTTTAAAAAAATGTGCCTCCCCTACAGAGTTTTTAGACTGACGGTATTCTGAGTCTGTGCCCTAGTGAACCAGTATCAGGATCTATTTATTGCTAGACACTTCAAAACCCTTCTGTAAATCAGTCTGGATAAGAGCGTCTGCCAAATGTCATTAAATGTAAATGTAAGTCCTTCATAAATAGGTCCTGAATAAATAAAGCCATCGTATCATTCTTAATTCAGATGGCTGGTGTATTTCCTTGGTAAGTCGGCCATGTTGCTTTATTGTAATATGGAATAGATGATGGTGGATGTTCTGTAGGCCTTTCTAGTCTATTCTTCTTGTGGACGCCAATAAATGGATGGAAGAAGTATCCTATGATCTGTTATTTTAAAGTTTGATATTGAATATCATCTCTACCAGGGATGAATTACAGTTCTTTTTATCCTGCGATGGTTATTATCTATAATTTCAAGCTTTCGT
Organism: Stegophilus panzeri; assembly: GCA_024331685.1. NCBI lineage: Eukaryota > Metazoa > Chordata > Actinopteri > Siluriformes > Trichomycteridae > Stegophilus > Stegophilus panzeri. Next base: position 1,158,296 of record JANDJT010000179.1, on the reverse strand, counting down.
GTTGCTCTGCACTGTCGTTGCCTCAGATTTCTTGATTCCTGTGGAAGTTTTTTGCACTCTATGTTCCCCTCTACAGTGATTATGTAACTTCAAAATGCCCTTTTTGGCTTGTGTAATTAAGATTGCACTGCACCTCGTATTCTCTCCCACACTGACTGGCTTTGCAGCTGAAAATGCAGTCTGGTCATCATTTTCAATGTTTTTGTCCTTGAGGTTTGATCGAGTGAAGGTTGTAGAGACTCTTGTTTCCATGGTGATGCGAGTTTTAAAGTTAAGATGCCAAACTGATGAAGCCAGATTTACAACGGTACTGTAGATTTCTAGGTCACCTTAACTGTTCTCAAATATGCTTTGATATTTTGGTGACCTCATGTGGTTTTTTTTTTCCCTTTTTCCCAGCAGATTTGACAGTTCTAAAAGGTTGATATGATGCTGAAAGCATTATTTTAATTCGCTTTTCTTCTGTATTTCAACCAGTGAATGATGCGTGACATAAATCAGTGGGTTGTTTGGTTAAATGATCATAAAATATGGTTAAATGTACCACATTTATTAAAAAGTTACATGCTGCCTTGTCCAGAATTTTTGGGGTCTATAATTTTATAATTTTATCTAACACATTTATTGAGTGATATTTTGAGCTTAAACATGTTGGGACACATCAGTGAATATTTACAGAAGATCTCTGTCCCCTAAAGACAACAGAAGCACTGAGTAACCAGAGTCAGCGACTTAAGTTCTAAATATATATAGATATAGATATATCGATATTTCTGCAGGGAAAGTTCCTCGTATTCAGAGCCGGGTTAATCACCTGCTTTTCGATTTGATGGTGTAGTTTATGCCAGATTTTTTCTAAACTTAACGAAGCCACATGATACTAAAGGAGGTCATGAAATCATAATGTGTGTGCGCGGTGTCTTTTATGATTTTATAATGCTTTTCACTACACACTACGTTGATTTGTAAAATTATCAAAATAATGCCAGGGAGGGGGGAGGGGTAGTTGAGCAGGGTAGTTTGGTTGTGTTCATTTCCTGGAAAACTTTCTACGAGTCCTGACTTTTTAAACTATAAATGTTTCTTGTATAATATGTTTTGAGAGAACTGTTTCTGTAAACGTATCAGGATTAATAATCAGTGTGTTAGGTCATTTTCACACTTTTTTTTTTTTTTTATTCGTGAACTCAGGCCCATTTGCCAGAGTTTTAGTACGTTTGGTGAAGTGTGAAAACCTGCAGTCTTTGGTCCTTTGGAACAATGGTGGTCTGGGGCTCACTTCAACAGAACAGTGGTGCGTTGCCCAGATGTATGGTGTGACTGCTTGCACTGAGACCATCATAAACAAACGCACATCTCACATCCACCTATGTGGCACTTCCTATATAAGATTGGCTTCTCATTTGCAGTTATTCCTGCACAGTGACATGCCGTGTATCCAACAGCCTACAGTTACAAGCCTCACCCCCAAACAAACACCCTTAATATTTATATTACTGTCATTTTCTCTTAAAGCGTGCCAGAATTTATGGAATTGCCCGTATGTTTCAGTGCAGAATTGAGCGCAATCCTCTCTGAGCAGAAACCCATGACACATCGCAAACATACAGAAAACACATGGAAACACATGGTTTCCGTAATGCTGCAGAATGACTCAAACACCAGAACCAACAGATGGGACGCGCAGATCCAAATCGCAAAAATAAACAAATTCACAGATCCGCTCAAACACATCAAGCTAAACAGAGGGGTAAAAGGATTTTCACGGTTATGGTTAGGGGAGGGGCTAAAGATCATGGCTTGTCACTGTTTGAAGAGGAATTAAGCTTTGTCTGAAATGAAAGATTAAAGATAGTGTGTAGAAAAAAACGAAACACCTCTTCACGCACGTGTGTAAATCATGTAAATGAGGCTACAAGGCTTAAACACACACCTACATGTATCTTCTGGCACTCTACATTCCTTATATGGTTAATGTGTCCCGTTGTCATGGGAGTTAATTAGTCACACCTGTTGCTTATTAGTGCGTCTAATTTATCATTTTATTTAATCTCTCAGTGCTTCTTGTTCGTGTTTGTGAAATACTGCATGCGATGTATTTTATTGTTTATGAATGGATTGTGCTTTTGTTTGGGTTTACAGTCTGGACAGTCTGAATACAATGATTGGATTTCCACTAATAAACACAATTTGAGTACAGACTTGCGTCATCCTTCCAAACCCTAGCATCCTGCAATTTATTTACCTTTAGATATTGTTTCAATTTCAATTTCTGAAATGCTGGAGAGCAGAGAGCCAGAACAAGAAAAAAAAATGCCTGTGTGCACTATAATTTGGAGCAACAACTGGGGAGAAAAAAGGGGGAAAAGGTACATAATAGACAGACAGACAGATAGATAGAAGGATAGAGAGAAGGATAGATGGTGCAGTGGGTAGCTCCACAGTCCCTGATCCGTGTGGATTTTGTCTGGGACCTCTGGTTTCCTCCAACCTCTCTTAAACATACCAGTTGGTGGATTAGCTACGTAACATGTAAATGTGTGTGCGTGGTATTCTGTGATGAACTGGCGTCCCATCCTGGGTGTATTACTGCCTCAAACCCAGTGCTCCTGGGGGACTCCGGATTCATGAGAACCCTGGTCAGGATCAAACACTTACTGAATATAAATAAATGAATAAATGAATAAATGAATGAATGAACAAATTACCATAAATGACATCTAGGGATATTTATTGATACATTTCTATAATTGTATTTGTAAATAATGATTACATATTGAGGGTGCACGTTGGATTAGTGGTTAGCACGTTCGCCTCACACCTCCAGGGTCGGGGGTTTGATTCCCACCGTGGCCCTGTGTGAGTGGAGTTTGCATGTTCTCCCTGTGCTGTGGGGGTTTCCTCTGGGTACTCCGGTTTCCTCCCCCAGACCAAAGACATGATTGGCGTGTCCGTAGTGTCCGTAGTGT
>JANDJT010000179.1:1122414-1133671 GCA_024331685.1 Stegophilus panzeri | reverse complement strand
GAACTTCCAACCTCAATCCGGACCGCAGAATCTGTCACTATCTTCAAAAAACAGCTAAAGACCCACCTCTTCCGTGAGCCCGTAACTAACCCCATAACCTGCCAACCCCAAATTATTAAAAATAATAATTAAAAAAAATTACTCTGGCTCTTACACCTCGACTCAGCGCACTTTGATTCTCTAGAACTTAATTAAAAATCTTGTACGGTAGCACTACTCGTATTGTTCTCTGCTTGATATATCACGTTGCTTGTATTCCTCATTTGTAAGTCGCTTTGGATAAAAGCTTCTGCTAAATGAATAAATGTAAATGTAAGTACAGAGATATACACACTAACTACAATTCACCATGAGGTTAGTATTTGATTTAAAATGTCGTAATATCAAGCATTATTGATGCTTTTCTGACAACTAAAGCTGAGTGGCCACTAAAGAAATTTCAAAAACTGAACAATTAAATCTAATTTATTAGATTTTTTTTTTAGTTTTGTAAACGCAGCAGTGTACACAATACACAATCTCTTGCAGATAAGCAATTTGGAAAGAAAACTTGAAGGAAGTATCAGATGGGGAGACGCGAGCAGCGAGAAATGTCTGTTCTGCAAAGAGAACTGGAGGTACAGTATAGTGCACATAAACACAGCTGTTTTTATACTGTTCGTAGACAGGAATCATGTCGTGTTTGTTTTTTCTAAACAACCATTTGAGTTTGATATGCCAAAAACTTTCTTAAAGAAGCATTATTATTATTATTATTATTATTATTATTATTATTATTGTGTTTACATTTTACATCAACCGGATTCAGAGATCTGCTGCACATGACAGTGGCCCCTTGGTAAATATGAGCAAAGAAGGATATTTGTTCATAAAAATTCTCTGCTCTCATGGATATCAAACAATTGCAAACACAACACAGGTTTATCCTTTGTTAAATATAGGTGTGCAACAATTATTGGCACCCTTTTAGTCAATGCTTTGTGCTAGCTCCCTTTGCCAAGATAACAGCTCTGAGTCTTCTCCTATAACGCCTGATGAGGTTGAAGAATACGTGGAGAGGGATCTGAGACCGTTCCTCCATACAGAATCTCTCCAGATCCTTCAGATTTTGAGGTCCACGCTGGTGGACTCTCCTCTTCAGTTCACCGCACAGGTGAACACATATTTGTGTAACACACATATATAATGTGTTTATGTCAGTTTTATGATGCTAAGTGTTATGGCGCTGATATTCTCAAGCATGTTTGGTTTTCTCTGTGATGAATTGCATATAGAGTGAAACTGTCTGTGACTAGCAGCAAGAACAGCAATGAGACAGCGGCGATGAGAGTCCGAGAGGAATTCAAATTCATCGTCATCTCCCGTCTGTAATCATCAGAGGACACTGAAATCTTGCAGCCACCATTATCTTGATGTCAATACCTTTCAGAAACTGCTGGAATTTCTTTGTATTGCACAAGGACATCTTGGAAATTGGAGTGTTTCTAAGAATTGCCTGGCTAATATAGATATTCCAACAAATATAAATACATGAACATTGCCTGAAAGCTTTTGGTAAAAGTTACATGGTGCACTAACAGGCCACAAGAGCTGCCTCCTCTCAGGGCTTGTTAAATATGAAGTATGTTCCACTCACATTTTCTCCAAAAGCTCATGCTAATGAATATTTCACTCATACAGACACTGTGTGTTTGTGTGTGTGTGTGTGTGTGTGTGTGTGTGTGTGTGTGTGTATGTGTGTGTTCAGGCTGGGATTCTGAGTTTAATCATCGTCGGTTGTTGGAACTGATTCGACTCTCAGTAGAGGAGCTCAGTGCAATACAAATCTCAAAATGGTAAGCAGTAACGTTCCTTTAACACTTAAGAGCAAAAGTAGTTTCTGTAACCACCGTCAAGTTGATTATTTTCCAATAACAGCATGCCCTGAAGCGTTTTATTCCATACACACAACAGCAATTTACGACTATTACAATGTTTAATTATTTAAAGGATGAGACGTCATACTTTTTATCCACTTATACTCTCATTTAATGTTATGGAATGTCCGTGAAACAAGTAAACATACATTACAGCAGCGTTCCCTCACCAGCCTCTCGTTTTTTAAGTCTCTCTTGAAGTTAATAAGACAAAAAAACGCAGCTTGTCATGTTACCCAAGAAACCGTAAAACTCCTCTGTCCTGACTGTTACAAAGCACTGACACTGGAGACTCCTTCCATAACTTCTTAAATTGTTTACATGGATCCTCTGCCGCAGTTGTCCCTGTGAATGAGCTGTCACTATAGAGACGATAACGTATTAGAACGAGCGCGTTAATAATAAATAAACATGCACCGTTGTCAGAGCTGATGCTACAGAAAATGAATCAACACTCCCCGACCAATCAGATTGCTGGATTCGACAGCACCGTGGCGTACCTTCATGTGTGGCTCCCTGAAGGTGACTCTTGAGTTATTGACGAACGGAGAGTACCGCATCAAGTGAGTGGGCGTGGCCGGCAGTCTGTGTAAATCCACCGTCTGGGTTTGTAGGACAGATGAGAAGCAGATATGGACCGTGTCCTTCAAAGCTCTCAGCTGAGACTCCTAAATCAAAATCCAGACAAAAAAGAAATGGATGGGAAACATTTCTAAACGTGACACATATTCTAATACTCTAACATCAATATCGTTTCTTTTTGCGCACTTTGCAGCACAAAAATCTCTAGGTTGAATTACGTCCTCAGCCGAGACGGAGAATGTGGAGAACATCCGAGGACAGGCTGATCCTAAAATATATACAGCTTCTAGTGAAAGAGAGATTTTATCATTTCTCGTCTCACCTTGTCCAGCGCCGCTTTCTCCAGTTCCTCTTTGGCCACTCGCAGTTTGTTCTCCAGGTCCATGAGCTGCTGACCCTTAACAAAAAAAAAAGAAAACGTATTGCTTTATTAGTGTTTATTATAGACATGGTTTCAATGCTTAAATCTCTTCTGTTCTGATCGATCAGTCTGAATACCGATGTGCACAATTTTGCTATTAAACCCCTAAATCTATGGATGAAATCGAATAAAAGGCACTACATTTCAATAAAAAATACATTTGCATACTGCAACACGCCCTGTATTTGCATATCATTTGCATGTCATACCGTGTAATATACGGTGACACCCTACACACTCGCCCGGGAGTGGGAATACAACGAGTGCAGCGTTTGTGTTTAACAGAGACTTTGCTTAACCAACTGATTCCCAATGCGATCCTCACACTGAGGGCTTCCAGATGGCACATGTGGATCAGAAAGTCAGAGAAAGCAGCAGAACTAAACGGAGGGGGCTGGCAGCGTTCCTGGATAACAGATGGTGTTACCCTGCACGCATCGCTTTTCACGTTTCACTGACATTATACTATAGTAGTTAGCACAGAGTTATGTTATGTATTCATTTCTTTGTGACATTATTAAAAGCGATGCTATGTAAATAAAACTGAATAGAATAGAATTTACCGAAAATGTGTTGTATAATAGATGACGGACAAAACACCGCCATAGCATGCTTCATTTATATGGTTACACGTGGAGCCATTTTGAGCACTTTTAATGAGTTAGAGGTCACAATAAGACGATTTGCCATATGCCGCTGTAAGGGATGCGTCCAGCGCCACGCCAACAACAAACTCATATTATTGAGCCAATCAGAGTGTGCGACTTCAATCATTCAGAGAGTTACAGGGAAAACTTTGCATGTATTCAAAGTTTGGTTACGCGTCTGCTTAAGATGATTTTCTGGGTGTGAGGTTGCCAGATTTTATATCTTGAATAGAACAGATTAAGGTTTATCAATAGTTTGTAGACAACCGTCTTTAAACACAGGCGCTCGCCTATTGTATATACCTAGAAAAAAAATCAGGGATAGATAGATATCTAGATAGATAATCGCAGAATGAAATTGTAGAGCGGGTTGTCCACTAATCGTAGGGTTGGCGGTTCGATTCCCGGGCTCCACATCGTGGCACGTGACTCCACACGCCGAAGTGTCCTTGGGCAAGACACCGAACCCCGAGTTGCTCCTGATGGCAAGCTAGCGCCTTGCATGGCAGCTCTGCCACACCACTGGTGTGTGTGTGTGTGTGTGTGTGTGTGTGTGTGTGTGAATGAGAACCAGTGTAAAGCGCTTTGTTGAATGTCTAGGATTAAAAAAGCGCTATATAAGTGCAGACCATTTACCATTTAAAATGGAGGTCAGAGCACAGGTATCAGAGGCATATCTATAATCATACAGGATAATACAGGTACGGTTCTAGACATGGAGCACAGAAAATCAACTCGAAAACTGGAGCACAAGGCTCAGAAATGCACGAATAAAATCGGCAAGAAAACAAAAAAAACACTGACAGACAATATATGGCAAAGTAATCATGAAGAAAACGCAGAAACGGTGAGTACAATCGGTTACAGACCAATTACAGGAGAGGGGCGGAGACAGGACTAGAACAGAAACAAAGGCACATGGCCTGACAAAACACATGGCACACATGAAGAGAAGGGAAATTCATTCTTAACAGCTGCTTCCTGCAGAAAAAACTCGAGTTTCAGAATTGTAAAATAAATAAATAAATAAATAAATAATAAGGTCCTTTAGCTTTGGGATCGTGTTGTTGAATTCAGCAGCAGGTCTCCCGAATATTTAAGTGAATCCTCTCAGAGCAGCGCACCTCTGTTCAGAGATTCAATTAAAATCACAGTTCAGGTGAAATCGCTTTTTTTTAAAAACAGGTTAAGAACCTGCACATCCCTTGCTCGGATTTAATTATGGCTCCTTTTCATCATTAGACACTTACTTTGAAAATTAAATCCTTTTTGCCGTATCTCAGCTCCTTCAGTTGGGCCTGGATTCTTTTAGACTGCAAAAAAAAAAAAAAAAAAAAAAAGTTAAGAGAAAATATGAGCTAGTATATAAACAGTAAAAACTACAGCAGGTGTTTTTTTTTCCTGTTAAGATAAGCTGCTTGTGAAAGAGAAGGACCTTTAGAGAACAAATCGAGTAAACTGTAAAAACACTCAAATAACCTTTCACAGCAGCGTTGACCTGCACAGCTGGCCAGCTGTTTTTAGTAAACACATGTACACTGACTTTCAATCTTTTTAACCTCAAAGGACTCGCAGTGTGTGTGTGTGTGTGTGTGTGTGTGTGTGTGTGTGTGTGTGTGGTCATGTATTTGTCCTCATGATACTGGGAGTACAGTCTTGACCCTGTCAGAGCATTTGACTGCTTCCTGTGAGGAAAACTGCCAAAAGATTTCCTTTTGAGTCTAAGGTTAAGATCTAACCAAATGTAGTAATAAAAACAAGTGTGTGTGTGTGTGTGTGTGTGTGTGTGTGTGTGTGTGTACTGTAACTGAAGGACATGTACCTCTTCTGCATGTATATCACACAGCTTATTCCCAGAAAGGAGTTTATTCTTCAAGCTTTTGTTCTGAAAAGAAAAGAAATTATAATTAAAATATAATTGTTGATTATTTACGAGAGAACAAAAAAAAATCTTACACAGACAAACTGGTTGAGCTTAACATCAAATTCATCTCTAAGCGAAGAGAATACTGTCATATATCACCTCTGCGTAGTTTAAAAAGAGAGAAAAAAAATGAAATTGTTGCCTTTGCCATTTTGACGAATGTTATTAAGTGATATAATTATAATGAATATTTTAATTCCAGTCATGTTTGAGATTTATACACCTTGTTTTGAACGTGTGCTTGATGTCAAGGATTTAAGAAGACTTCTGGATTATTTTTTTTTTAGATTAGTAAATACTGTTAAATGTATTAAAAGTCAGAGTTTGCGATTTGAGACACAGATCATGACAACAATCACAATGACGGCAGTGACGGTGTTTTAATGTTTTAAAGAGAGACTAAATATTATCTAAATATTTCACAGATCGACTCGGAAACATGACGGACAGGAGTGTTATGAAGAGACCTCTAGTGGATGTTGATTTAATTCCCTAAGTGTACATAAGGTACACGCGACTAGTGTCGCTCACGTTGCCGCTGCTTCAGAAATAAACACGTCCCTCCAATCAGCATCGGCCGTTTGTACCATCTGTGTTTGAAAGCTACGAGGCAGCTAGCTACACTCTGAGCATAGAGATATCTAGGTGACACCCGATTACTCACAGGAGAAGAACTTATATGGTAAGATGTCATTTTAGTACTAGCATGTTATTTTAATAATATTCATTCCTACAGCTATTAACAATATCAACACGGCAAGATCTCTTCACAATTCATTGAAAATTCTGCCAACTTTTCTACTGCTGTCTGCCATCCACACACAAAAAGCAGGAGTGTGTCCTGCTAATTCCTGGTTACATGACTGTGACTGCTAGCATGAGCGATATCATCACCACATCCACCCATTTACATTTGTAGCACCATATTATTCTGAACCCGGCTCCTGATGAACAGACGCGACATTTCCATTTTTATGTTCAGTTAAAAGTTTTTGGTGGGCATGTCATCAATCTGCGTAACACACAGCAACAATAAAGGAGAAGAATAAGAAGGAGGAGAAGAAGAAGAAGAAGAAGGAGGAGGAAGGAGGAAGAGGAGAAGAAGATGAAGAATAACAAGAAAAAGGAAGCAGGAGGAGGAGAAGAAGAAGGAAGGAGGAGGAGGAGAAGAAGATGGAAGGAGGAGGAGAAGAAGATGGAACGAGGAGGAGGAGAAGAAGGAGAAGAATGATAAGAAAAAGGAAGCAGGAGGAGGAGAAGAAGAAGGAAGGAGGAGGAGAAGAAGAAGATGGAAGGAGGAGGAGAAGAAGATGGAAGGAGGAGGAGGAGAAGAAGAAGATGGAAGGAGGAGGAGGAGGAGAAGAAGAAGGAAGGAGGAGGAGGAGAAGAAGACGGAAGGAGGAAGAGGAGGAGAAGTAGGAGAAGAATGATAAGAAAAAGGAAACAGGAGGAGGAGAAGAAGAAGGAAGGAGGAGGAGGAGGAGAAGAAGATGGAAGGAGGAGGAGGAGGAGGAGGAGAAGAAGGAGAAGAATAAGAAGGGAGGAGGAGCTCACTGCTCGACATGCTTTGTTGTCAAGTAAGAAAAAAAAAACATGCCATGAAAGATGGATAAAAACTCTACAGGATTAAAATCATGAGTTGTTTTATTATATGCATCTCTACAGTACCTCCTGCTGTAGGTCTTTGATGATTTTTGTCTTTTTCTCCATCTCCATCTTCAGGAACTTGATCTGAAGAACAGAACAACATGGAATTTGAGGCTGAGAACATGTTGAGGTTCCTTCCCCAAGAACCTACATTTCATGAATCAGTACGGAAGAGTTTGGAGATCGTGGTGGAGATTAAAGCTTCTGCTCGCAATGCATAAGAAGAAGAGGAAGAAAAAACAATGTGTGTAGAGACTGTGTGTGAATCAGCAGTGCATGACGATAACACTGTTTTCCACAAACATATTGTTTTTCAAAATCTCCTCTTAGGGACTGCTTTGTGAAATTGTGCATGTTTTCTAGCCTGCGTTTCAAAAAAAGGAAATAAATAAATAAATAAACCCCAAGCAGGAGTGTGTATAGCCCAGGAGATGAGATGCAACACGTATCAAACACTAATGTGTCGTACTTGAGATTCACTCTGTCTCTCTCAGTTCTCTCCTTTGAGTCCCAGCAGGACGCTGAGGAAGGAACATGGAACTTCTGATCAGGACGACATCTGGTGTACACAATCTCTCCTTTTCTTCACACTTATATATCCTCCAGCTTTTGCACCAGTTCAAGAGCTGGCAGATGGCATCCAGTTCAACACATTCTTATTTATAAACATGTCTATCAGTATAAGATGACACGTCTAGCTGTCTTATTTCTCTTTATCTAGGACGAATCCCTAATACATACACAGGTATACATGCGGTATATGTTAAGTAAAGCAAGTAAGTATGAGTCAAAAATGAAAAATAAGTCAGTGTGGAAGGAAGGAAGGAAGTAAGTATGCACTGTATCTGGATAAACAGAACCAAGTCAGTAAGATTGACCATTGAGAACATCCTGACCAACTGCATCACAGTGTGGATCTGCAGCTCCATGGTGTCCAATAAAAAAAGCCCTGCAAAGGGTGGTGAAAACCGCCCAACACATCATTGGTGCACATCCCAAATCCCATCCAGTGAACATCTTCACCACAGGAGATGTCTACGCAGAGCATGCAAAATCATCCTCCCATCCCAGTCCCAAACTCTTCAACCTCCTTCCATCCAGGAGGTGATACAGGGACCAGAATCTGAATCTATCTATCTATCTAAATACTGTATCTATCTATCTATCTATCTATCTATCTATCTATCTATCTATCTATCTATCTATCTATATATATCTCTCTTTATCTCTCTATCTAAATACTGTATCTATCTATCTATCTATCTATCTATCTATCTATCTATATATATATATATATATATATCTCTTTATCTATCTATCTATCTAAATACTGTATCTATCTATCTATCTATCTATCTATCTCTCTATCTATCTATCTATCTATCTATATATATCTCTCTTTATCTATTTATCTAAATACTGTATCTATCTATCTATCTCTCTATCTCTCTGTCTATCTATCTATCTATCTCTCTATCTCTCTAAATACTGTATTTATCTGTCTATCTATCTATCTATCTATCTCTTTATCTATCTATCTAAATACTCTATCTATCTAGTAAGTTAACTAATTAGCTAAGTATAAGTATGAGTAATTATGTAAGTATAGATAAATAAAATTAAGTATCTATGTGTAAGTAGAGCTAACCAATCGAGTAAGTAGGTAAATTCTGTAAGTATACATTAGTACACCCAAGTATTACTAAGTAAGTAAGTAAGTAAGTAAGTAAGTAAGTAAGTAGTTGACCAAGTATAAGTAACTAACTAAATAATTTAATTAACTAAGTAACATAAGTAAGTAGGTAAGTAAATTATGTACTGCGTATGTTTGTACAGCTATGTATAGCTAATTAAGCGATTAAAAGTAAGTGTAAGTAAGTATAAATAAGTATACTTACAAGTAAATAAAGGTAAATATATTAGTGAGTCAGTCAGTAGTGATATAAATACTGTAAATGGTGAGTTAAAGTAGACGGGCATTTCGCATCAAAAGGTTGTGAGGTCACGGTGTGTTTCTAATTTAAGTCGGTCTGTTTGGAGCTGTTCATGGAAGGAAAAGTACAGCCTCATGCTCATTTTCATTCCCCTCACGGATTCATTCATATTCTAGACGAGACACGGCGTCTGTCCCTCGTATCCCAGAGCGGACCCTCTCTCTCTCTTACTCTCAAAACTCAGCGGGTAGGAGAGAAAAGTTCTAGTGCACAGATAACACTGTGTCTTTGCATAATTAGCAGACTGTATCCATAAAAGTCAGGGCTCAAAATAGCCAAGGCAGTGTCTGGTCCCTCTGAAATAAACATTCCTCATAATGAGTTTTGTGTGAGGAGGACACGGAAAGGGCGCTGACGACACTGTGATAAAAAGAGAAGGTCAATAATGAGTCTACGACTCTGACCAAGCCTTGATAAAAAAAATAAAGAATCAAATCGACTCCCTGCGCATTGGAATTTAAATGTGGATAATGATCATTTTGTCATCATCAGATAGAAGATGAATCGCTCGAGCAGAAACACTCCATCATTTTACACCTCCATTTATTCAGGTGTCTCACCGTGGCTTGATGTTTCTCGGCTCGCTCTGCAGCCTCGTCCAGTTGCTTCTGAAGGGCTGCCTGGAGTGATCTCATCTCTTCTCTGGTATCGAAAGGAAAGAAAAGAGAGAGAGAGAGAGAGAGAGAGAATATGAGAAAGAAGTGTAATTTCTGCCGGTGTAGGGTCATAATAGAGGTCATTTTCATTGAAAAGCACTGATTGGGATATTCAAACAGGATATTGTGCAGCAGAACATTTTGAGTTGATTCCACAGTGATCGCGGCTCGAGGACTAGAAATGAGAAATAAGGTGATACTAATAATCCAGGCCATGAGGAAATCAAGAGTAAACACAGCTTAGAATGCCAACGTGTGTCAGAAACAGCTTCCTGTCGTTATTACCTATGATCGGAATTAAGACTAGGTGTTTATATTTTCCTAGGAATAACACAAACAGTTTAACCTGCTGGAACTATGGCAAAGAGGAGGCTGATTTCTGAGCATTGGCGTGGAAGTCAAAGAAAAACAAAACAATAGAAGTGCTTGTGTAACTTGACAGCATTTAGACCACAGGACAAGTCTGTGACATTCAACACCAATAAATCTAACAAATGTATTATTCCTAGTTACATTGCAATGTTAAAATATTGACATTAAACTCCTACCAAAACTCCAGTGCACTGTTTATGTGACCTTTATGGAAGGAGTCTCCAGTGTCGGTGCTTTGTAACAGTCAGAGGTAAAGCTGTAACATTACTTTTTCTGACATCGTCGGAACAGTTTTTGTCTTATTAAAGAAAACGATAGGATGGTGAGGAAGACGTTCATCACAGATGTTCTGCAACGTTGAATATACCGTAACTATAAATGGATAAAAAGTACAATGTGTTGTGTATAACAGCAACACACACAGTGTTTTATTCCTTAGATTTTTCCTTGCTTTTTCTACTGGCACATTGTCTTCAGTATTGTTTTTGTCCTGGTGGTAACAATCTCCAGAGGCCATGGCCGGGGTGGAGGGTTAATGATGTGAGGTACCACACAGTAATTTGTCATTTCTGTTTAATGCAAGACGTTAGCTTTCAATTTGAGACATTACTATTACTACATAACTAAGGGACTAAATAGTCAAGTGGATAGTGTACTATATATTATACGTCTAATATATACACTTTACAATTTCTAGAAAGAATTGCACAAGTAGGCTGTGAAGAGCGGTTTATAGAAACAGTGTCCTTCATCCTGTTCAGACATCCAAACATTATTAGTGAGGACAACATTGGCAGGATATTATTTGATCATACTTGGTATCAGTTCAGGGCAAATTATTCCCCCAGCTTGTTAAGAGGCAATCTTCCTTGATGTGGCACTGCTCAGTAAAATGTCAGTGTTCCCATTTGGCTTAATATCTTGAAAGGAAAAAAATACCAAATTAATTCATTTATTTATTTTCCCAATCTGCTCCTTGCACTTAAAACACCTGAGGCTCAATGTTACTTGATCTTACTGTCTTATCCACTGGTCCAAAACCTGACCAGATACACCAAATATTCAGCTTACCCACTGGTCCAAAACCTGACCAGATAC